>BGPR01000052.1:0-40154 GCA_013235015.1 Araneus ventricosus | reverse complement strand
GACTCATCATGTGATGACCAAAGAGGGTCTCCTGCCTTTGACTAAAGATGAAAAAGATCCACCAATTTCAGCCAAATAGTGTTTTACTTCTTGGCTGAAATTGATAACTAATAAAAATCTAAGAAATTGGTAAGTAATCTGATTTTTAATTTATATCTTTCCCAAAGTCTATTTTACTGGTTTTTTTCACCCTGTTATTGGACCGGTTTTCACAAGGGTAAAAAAGTTGTTCAATCGAAAAAAAAAAAAAAATCGACGAGAGGCTGTCTCTGTGAAACGGCCGCTGGGATTGAGGGGCGTAGACTTACTTACCTTACTCAACTGTGACTTTCTGTGTCTAAAGTTGTTCTATGTGACTAAAGTAGCTCTATGTGACTTTGACCTATGACCTATGCTCTGTGACCTTTCTCTGTTAAATGAAACTAAAACCAACTCAACTCAATTAAATCGATGAAAAGAACAGCTCAATTAAATCAACAATTGTTAATAATAATTAATTAAGGACAGTTAATTAATCGATTACTCAGCTGTGACTTTCTGTGAGTAAAGTAGCTCTATGTGACTTTATGACCTATTCTCTATGACCTTTCTCTGTTAAATGAATTAATATGGATGAATTAATTAATCTGAAATGAATTAATTGTTATCGGTCGCTGTGAAGTCATCAAAATTCTTCGTTATTTTCACCAAATTTGCAGCTCGACTGTGACTAAACCTTAATTACAAATTTTAAAATTATTTCTGCAATATTCAATGTCTGCCTTTCTCTGTTAAATGAAACTAAAACCAACTCCCTATATTATTTGGTTGCAGAGCCAAAAGCGTTTAACTTTAGCACGAAATTCGATGTAATTCAACAATTCTTGAGTAATATTTCGCGTGAACCTCAGAACGATGAATGAATTGCCTTAGTCTGCTTGCGAGTGCATCGGTCGCTGTGACGTCATCAAAAGTTTTAGTGATTTTCACCATTTTTGAAGCTCTACTGTGACTGAACCGTAATTCCAAATTTTAAAATTCTTTTTGCACTCTTCAGTGTCAACCTTTCTCTGTTCAATGAAACTAAAATCAACTCTCTATGTTATTTGGTGGTTACGGAGATATAAACGTTTAAAAATACCACGAAAAGTGTCAAAATTTTTTCCTTTCCCTACACACCATTAAACCACTATGGAGAGACGCAAGTCTACGTCAAAACGGTCTTCGGTTATAACCGATAGGTTTTTTTTCCATCCCTAGGGACTATCTATGCTCACGTGATGCACTTAAAATGCGTAGCCCCAGCTCAAATTTGAATTCCATTTCGCAGCTTGTAATTGTCAACTGTAACATTGAGAAGAATTCTTTTGCTGTTATATATATATATATATACATAAAATGTTACTATAGCTCTTTCATTAGTTACAAATAATTTTTAGGGTTTCGTACACACTTTTACTTAACTTGACTTTTTTCATATTTGTGAAGATGGGATATCATAATCGATTTTCCACTCACTTTCTGATGTGCTAGAGTTTTGAAATTTTGTATACTTATGTGCTCTCTAGGACAATACACTAATTTAATATCTTCAGAACTTAATTATCTATCCGTAAAGGAGTCAATAATACAATTTCTTTTATCATATGTTCTAGTGCTAATATTCCTTCTCCTTTTATTTCTTGATTTTGACAACAATTCAATGGATATAAACCGGCGATTGATATGTTATAATGAGGGTGAAAATTTCAACCAAGTTCGTTGATGGGCATCCAGCTGAATGGGGAATTTCCTCAGAACTCCCTTAATATTGAAGAACAAGAAAATTAAAGTTAGGCGAACAATCGCCTCATAATAACGAAGGACTTTTGTGCCCAAAGTTTTTTCGATATCTACAACAGCTTAGAAGTTAGGAGCTGAAAAGTACGTGTCAGTCTTTAACTTAGTTGCTTTTTAACTGCTAAAATTAAAGAAGAAATCTCACTTTGAACCATTAATCATCGCTTGACAATCGCCAGTGGAGGGATGGGTCTTTGGACGCGTTTTGGAATACGTCTTGGTTTGCAGATTTGACCTTGCTGGTTTGAGGGATCTTGGGGATCGATGAACTACATTAAACGCGTCCCATCGCACACTGTGTATCCCTTTGTGTCCCTTTTCGCCGAAAAACCGACAGGAATAACCAACGAACCTTTCGAGTCGAGTCAAAAGCTGTGTGTGTTCTGCTGATTTGAATAAAATGGAATCCGTCCAAGTCTACACTTTCAACGGTTTTGTTAAAATTCCGTGTTGGTATTCTCTTTTTTTTATTTCCTCCTATAATTTCATTTTGCACAATTTTATTTAAGGAAATGCATTTAATCATTTTTAAAGTCTTGATTCATGCTTGGTATATTAATAGTTGATATCATATCCATACGCCTATCTCTATCTGAATGACAGATATACATTCAGTTTTTTAATGCACTGAAAAAGTCAAATGGAAAATGAAAACAATTGAAATGTAGTAACTATAACTTCGTCATGATTTCGTGGTTTTCCTTCTGATGTCCCAGAAAAATTACTAAGGATAACTAGTAAGCGGAAGGCCACAGGGTAATGTAAATACTTCACGTTAGACTGCATGATAGTCGATATTAAAGGTAGCATTTTTAAATCTTCCAATGTTAATAAATACGTCAATGTTTGTGATCCCAGAAAAATTGCAAGAGAGCTGGGAAAAAAAGACGAATTCCTCTGTAATAAGTACAAATCTAATTAGGTGTTATACATTTTTATTTTCATTGTTATTATTCATTTTTAGTGCTCTTTCACAGTTGCATGTTTTGTTTTGTTAGTGTCCTTTTTTTCTGGATAGTCATTTGTCGTGGAAATGACTTCAACAGTAAGAAACGCTGCAATAAAGTGGTTGTTTCTAAAGCGATCTACCGTCTACGGTGTCGCCTTTAGCATTGAATTAAAATTCAACGTTTTTAGGTGTATTTCCAACGCACCCCGCGTTGCTACATAATAGGACATTAATATAATAAATGAAAGTGTCTTTTCATTGAGGACATTATAAGATAGTTAACCCCTTAAGGATAGCATTTTTTTTTTTTGCTATCTAATAAGATGACCCCTCCTGTTTTGGAAAGGAGCTGTCGTTTTCATTCATCTAAGAAGGCATAGAATACTTGAGATGCTTATGGATTTTACGTAATTTTTGCGTCAAATTATAAAGCTAATTAATGATTAAATTTTATTTTAAAAGCCTTAAAATGCGATAATTCGATGCACGTCAATATGACGGGTGCGAAACTTAAGGACAAATGACTATCCAGAAAAAAAGGACACCAACAAAACAAAACATGGAACTGTGAAAGAGCACTAAAAATGAATAATAACAATGAAAATATAAATATATACCACCTAATTAGATTTGTACTTATTACAGAGGAATTCGTCTTTTTTTCCCAGCTCTCTTGCAATTTTTCTGGGATCACAAACATTGACGTATTTATTAACATTGGAAGATTTAAAAACGTCTCCCATGAAAACACCTCTTTTAAGATGGCAAAATCAAACATTCTCTTGGGAAGACTTTTTCGGCGTATTTTGATAATATGTGGTCACAGGCTCAAATTTGTTTTGAGAGCCCTACCGTGACACTCGGTTTATTATTTTGTTTCAACATGTGTTCTATTTATATTTGTGTATGAATATTATGTTTTCCGTCCGAAAAAAATTCTTTCAGATACGATAGTTTTATAATAAAAACTAACAGATTATTAACCACTGTGTTTTGTTAAATACTCGTTTTGTTTTTAAAAAAAGTAAGTATATATTTTTTTCATTAAAAAAATTATCTTAACGCTATCGCAAAATGTACTGCGATCTGAAGTTAGATGCCAGTGAGCGCGAACCTTCGAAACCGTTCCTCTACGTTGTGTGACGTCACGAACTAGTTGTCGGGCCTGATTACTGATTACTGCCCAACCTACCCAATGTCGCAAATTCGCTATAAGCTCAGTACTGCGGAATACATTGAACAGATTTGGAGACCCCCGTATTTCTACGAACGAGGCGAGCACCTTTGCGACCATTCGAAAAACCACCACTGTGTTTCTGCTAAAAACTTTCTTCGGTTGGTCTCTACAAATGCTGACACAAAAATTTCCCATCTCTGATCATTGAAGTCATGAGTACATGCAGAATAGCCAGTTTATTCGTAAATGGAAATTTAAGCTACTCAGACACTCTGAAGTGAACGTTAATTAAAAATTAAGCATTTATTATTATATTAGAAGAGCTCGATTTCACATTAGCGTCAGTTAATACGTAAAGTTTATAATATAAAATATGTAAACAGATAATTTATAAAATGAAATACACGAATTCTTTCAAACACCATGAAACCTTTTAATACGAAAAATTCAAATAAGTCTTCCGAATCCGAAATAAATAATATAATATTGTACAGTTATGACTTCAAAGAATTCTTTAATTGTATAGCAAGCAGGAGAAAAAATACTTCAATTAACTTCATGGTTTTTTTTAATACAAAATCCTTTCTATTTATTCAACGGAAAGGCTATCTAACAACATTTTTAAATGCTTAATTCATGTTACTACTAAGAAAAAGAAGATGTGGCGTTTCATTAGTTGTATAATCTGGTTTATCTGTTTCTGAAAGGCAGCAACTACTATTATATCCCAAATATTTATATTGAAAATGGCTATGTTTCATGAATAAATACTGATACATCTCATTAACTGTTTAAGATCTCATTCAACCCTTGCAGAGGCACTCTCAATTTTTTATTTATTAAAAAAAATTAGTTCGTATAAAAATCCAGAAACGAAATTAGAAGACTAAAACTTCTGTTGTTATTTGTTGTCTTTTATTAAATATTAATAAGTTTTCACTAATTGACCATCATTAAATTGCCGGCTGCAAACAGACAAAGAAACAGCAAAAATCAGAAAATGTTGGTTTCATAAGAACCACCGTAGAAATGGTTTGATATCTGTGACAGTCTTGTAATATGAAGAAATCGAAAGTTTCTTTCTTATTTCGCTCGATATTCGTTTCATAAATTTTAAAGTGGTCTTATTTGCTATTGTTTTAAAGAAATAAATGATCGTTACATGAATTTAAAAAAGCTGGATATGAAGCTATGACAGCATTAATCTGATAGAAATAGTCCGTAACTTAGCAACTGAGGTGAAACGAATATCTACATAAACATCAATTTATGAGCAATGTTAGTAACTCCTAAGTTGTCGAGACCTGACCTTGTCCAAGAAAGTCTTTGTTCAATATAGGAAAAAGCTTCTTCCGTCAAAATGAATGGGAATCCTGTGCAGGGTGAAGATCAATAAAATTCCTCTTTATTCTATAGCGAAGAACAGCGGTTCTGAACCTATAGGCCTTGGATGGTCTATTAGTGGGCCGCGGAATGCTAGTCAGTAGTCGGAATCAGGGACGCTTCAAGAGTCGTCTCTTGTTTTTCTGGTTTTTTTTTGCTTTATAAACAATATCTTTTTAATCCTTTTGTTTTAAACTTTACTAATTGCTGACATATACGTGCATATAATACAAAAATGTATTATATGTGTTTGTATTTTTTTTACTTGTATATTTAGTTAGAGGGCTGTAAAATATTTTTTATACAACAGGTGGTCCACACAACCAAAAAGGTTGGGAACCGCTGGCGTAGAAGTATGAAAATATTTGAATATTATTGAAACTAAAGAGTATAATAAAGGTTATTGTTATTACTACTATAATAGCCCAGATCTGTCTCTCGGTAACGCTCTGACGTCACAACAATAAAACTCGTGCTATAGCACAGCGAAACGTTAAACAGCATTACTTGATTGTTAGAGAACCTAAATTTCAGCAATTTTAAATTTAAAAGAATAATTGTCGTTCTAATTTCAAATTTAACAGTTCTAAAATAGTAAAATAAAATTTTCTATCGATTGATATAAAATTTATCTTGCTATGATCAATAGTTCTCGAGAACTTTTAAATGATATAAATCATATATTTCAAATTAATTTCCGTTTTTTAATAGAAAGTAGTAAATTACGTCAGTGGTATATCATGCGCGTGATATAGCTTGGACGCCACGATGCATATGATATAATTTGATAATATTTTTTTGGCAACGTTTGACAAGCTGAGAATTATAATAAAACAGCTAAAAATACTTCACACGGAATGTTGTTTGCCAAGAGGTTTTTTGAATAAAGAAATGGGTAAATAATATGTAAATAAAAAACATTTCCTGTCATAAAACATATGTTTATTTTATTTGTTTTCAATCAATGTCAAACATTTCTCTCGCATGTATATCTATTTAAACACGTCAAATTTGACGGGAAATCTCTCGAATGAAGAGGCAATTTGCACCCGTCATACCATGATGGGTGATTTTCTAATTATTAATATTAACCCACCAGGAATGAAATTACTATATTAGTAGAGAGTAGGTGAGGAAGCTGAAAAAAGCTACAAATATTAGACTGTTGGTAAAGTAGAAGCAACCTCCAGCCGACAGAATGAAAGGCGGAGATTCGTGCTTCTTGATAAAAAGTAATAGTTCTAATTTTTCTTGAATTGTTGAAGCGTGAACTCTTTGCAGAATTTCCTGTTGAACATTTCTAGCCCTATCGCTTCCCCTAGCGACGCTTGCAGCTGCCAGAGAGACGCACAGGGAAGAAATCAGTGCCCTTAGAGATGTAAACAAATTAAACCAAATAAAATTTTGCTCCCACGCAGTAATTGGGAACTGATCGAAGGGATCCAGATCCACGAAAGCAAAAATTATTTCCATACAATCATTCATTACAAGAAAGAATATCGGCAAGGACATGACATTTTCAAAGTCTTTTAAACCTTTAACTATCCGTTCATGTGTTAATAAGTAGTCTCTGAAATCTTTGCAGCTCAATAGATCTTTCTGTAATCCTGATTTAGAATGTGTAATAAGAAGCTTCTTAAAGAAATGACAGATGTATACATAAAGAATGCATACCACAGCACAAAAGATATTTTTTGGGACAATAACAATTGGTCTCATTATGTACCCGTTCTTGCAGCTGAGAAATTCGGCTGCATGTATTAGATCAACACTGCGAGTTCTCAGCATCCTTTGGCAATATTGTTCTGGAAAAAGAAGTGTGATGCTTAGCGAACCAGCAAAGGAAAGACCGATGATGAAAACTGTAGCAAGTGTTATCCATGAACTATTAGTCTTTCTATAAAAGATTTGTGCTAGATAACGCATGCCTTGTATCAAAATAGTAATTTTCTTTCTTCTTTTTATTATTACACACCAGATAGCAAAGAAATTTATTTCTAACAAATTTCTAATTAATCTATCTTTTATAATTGAAATATTTACGTTATGGATTGGTATTAGGGTTGCTATTACGTTCAGCATAAAAGTCACCCACCAGAGAACAGTGAATTTCTGGTACATAGAGGCTAGTCTTGATATGAATTTACACCTATTCAGCTTTGTTCCGACATCTACACCGGCAAGAAACAAAATTCTTTCGATTGCATACATTTGACGAGATTCTGCGAACCTAAAATCAAAATCGTAGTATCCCATAACGTACGAAATTTTTCACTTAGCTTATTTACAAATTTCTGTTGTGCTTTTAGATTTTCACCTCCACTATTTTCTGGTGAAGATATTTTTATCTCTCCAAGAAAGGCCCACTTTACGACTTTGGAGTACATTAAAGGGTATTTTCAGATGTTATAAGGCTTGGTTTTTATTTTATGTTAAAACTCAAGTTTTTAT
This sequence comes from Araneus ventricosus, assembly GCA_013235015.1. Lineage (NCBI taxonomy): Eukaryota > Metazoa > Arthropoda > Arachnida > Araneae > Araneidae > Araneus > Araneus ventricosus. The sequence continues at coordinate 32,376 of BGPR01000052.1, read as the reverse complement.
ATATTACCTAGATGCAGAATTGAAGTTTCTTTCTTTTATGGAAATCTTACTAAGGCATGAATGATTATATTTTTAAGAGGCGTTCCTTTAAGCATAGGGTCTTTTATCCCTTTTGTACAATTGATGGTTTGACAGAATAATCTATGATGAAAGATTTTCAATCTAAAACTGAATAGGGGTCGAACAAAACAATTTCGAAATCATTGTAAAAATACTGACATTGATGTTATACATTTCTAAATTTTCTAAATAAAAACAGAAGTTAAAAATAGAATATAAGATTTTGCAATGAGCGTAACATTGATTTTACATTTCAGAAGAAAATCTGGAAAAATTATTGAATTTAAGGTTGCTAAGCACTTAATTTTGAATTCAGAAATCACAAAATGCTTTGCTTTATAAATTAAAGTGCAAGGCAATTTTCTTTTAACTATATTACATTGAAGAATGGTAAACAGATTTTTCAGATTCCTATTGAATGGCAATTGAATTGAAAATGTGAAAGGAAATCAATGCTTACATTTTTCAAATTGCATTTATATGTTTTTATGTTACGACACATTTTTTGTTTTCTTCGTTTTGGATACAATTTAGAAAACTTAATCTCATTTTTTATAGTTTTTAAACTGTATGTTTCATGTTTTTACTTTCTCGTATACGAAGTATACAAAGAGAAAGTATTGTAATCGTCAAAAAATTCGAACTCGAGATTTTGGTGAATCTCCACGTTTTTGACCTCCCTGATTCCGAATTATGTTTATGTCAGAATTTCTTTTCACATCTGGTAGGAATATGAGGTCTCCTCATGTTCATATCAGATGTTAAAAATATTCATAAATATTCTTTATTGGTTGCGAAAAAATGAGTATTTTCTTCCTCTTTGAAATTTCAAAAAATTGAGATAGGTGGTGTTGCATGTTAAAGGACGATTTACCTTTTTTGTTATTTTCAGGAATCCTGATATAAATCTGATCCAGTTCGAATCTATAATGGGAATTCTCTCTATGTATGCAGAATATTTTATTTTTCATGTAGTTTTCTTCTTATATTTATCGGTTTCAATTCAAAAATAAAAAAAAAAGAGATTGATTTCGAAATGTCAACAGTAATTCTATCTGATTCTATTGAAAAAAAAAATAATTTTGAAACTAAAAAAAAATAATGATGAGTTGTTTATTCTAATGTTGTTTTGAGCCGAACTTCTGACGAAAAAAGCCATGATTCAGTTCTAACTTCAGAAATGTATATTATTCAGAAATTTAACGAAATGTCTAAACACTATTTAGTTGAAAAGCTATAGATTTCTTAAATAGTTGCTTTAACAGTTTATTGAGAGTTTTATTTGTGTTCTGTAACAGTGCAAAAGCATTTTTTTTAGATCATTTGGGACATCGCCCGGCGAAATTAATTTTTTAAAATTTTCCAGTAGGAATTCCATTTAAAACTTGCTTAGAATAAGAAAAGAAGAAAATAAGTATCTGACAAAAGTTAATTTTTTATAAATATATATTTGAACAGTCTCTGCATGGATTAACATAAAAACTTATTGCCGTAAATTAACACATTTTTATCGTGAACATTTAACAGTTACAAATGTTCATAAAATAGCTTTTTAGACTGAAAATCATAGATTTTAATGTATTCATGTAATGGAATGTTTAATATCAAATAATATCAATTTACTACACTTTGTTCATCTTGAGGCACAACCAAAAATCTAACTTGATGACAAATTAACTAAAGAACACCCGCTTCTTAATAGTATGTAGCTAAGTAAAAGGTATATCGAACCGCTTAAATGAGGTATAAACGTAGGAGAATATTTCATTTTGTAAATCCAAATTTATTTTTAGAAACAGATACTACTAATCTGAAAACAACGAGGAAAATTATTCCATTACAATGTTTTCCTAAAAAAATTTCTTTTTAAAAGCATATGTGACTAATTCTACGTTGCTTTCGAAAGGAGACCGCAAATTGGATAAGTTTAAGATGTAATAGAATAAATGAGTGAATGATTTGAGGAGTTTTTCTCAACAAATTTCCAGACAATCCCGAAGTTTCGAATGATGTAGATTAGATTTCAAAATTTATTAGCGCTGAAAAAACTGCCCTAAAGACTTATAGATATTATGATGGCACCCATATATACCAAAAGGGATATTGTTACATTTGGAGTTCAGGCATTGGGAAGTCGGCATTTTCTGGTTTTTAATTCATCATTCAGAACCTAAATTCAAAGTTTCAGAGTGCTCAGATAAAAGGATATCTGAAACTCTTAATGATGAAATGTATATAGTTTTTCATTTCTCATCCATTATTATTATAAGAGTAAGATGCATCTATAAAAGCTGAATTTATATCGCAGATTTAAACAACAAACATAAAAAGATGAGTTTATCTGCAATTCAGTTCAGGTTATTTTTATTACAAAAAATAACAATTGCAAGTTAAGACATTTTTTTAAATTTTCTTGGCGATTTGAAGAAAATCTCAACAGTTGAAGCTATTTATATAAATTTGCACATGATTCAATCGAAGTCGATTAAAAATTCGAGAAATAAATCAATTAAGAATCCAGACGCTCCAACACAGAATGGAATATTTTCTATTAACTGATCTCATCACATGCCACGTGAGTGAGTATTCAGCTCAAGCGTGTTGAAGTAGAAAAACTTATAAAATGTGAAGAGTTTAACTACGTATTTTAGAGTTTTTTACTTATATTTAATTAAACATGTGCTATAATTAAGGGCAGGGGAATTAAAACTGTCGAAACTTATTTAAGAGATGAATATGTCCATGCTTTCACAGATGGTTCTTCCACTGAGACTCTTTCAAATGATAAGGAAGAAGAAAAACTGATATAGTGCATAAAATGTCGTATTTGAGTTAATACGGTGTTTACTGGGGAGCATTTGTGACACAAAAATATTTTTGCTTTAATCGTGCTTCGAGAAATTGGTTGTCCAATTTGGGCAGCCAGTTTCCTTAATTGGACCATTGACGCAATATTTGAGCTGATTTTTTCCCTACTTTAAATTGTATTCCATAAAAAATTAATTACCTAGTTTGGAAGATAAATAAACTGAAAAAAACAATTTTTAATTAAAATTACTTCTCTTTCCCTGTACATTAAAAATTGTCCAGATGGCCAAAATTCTGCAATCTTCGCCTATTATATATTTATAAAGTTTTTATGAATAATATTGTGGGAATTATGTGTACTAAAAGCCCGAGTCCTTCAGTAGCTTTAAGAACCACCGCACTCCACTGCAGTTTACATTACCAGCTTTCCTGTTCAATAAACTTGCCTTGGCATTTATGGTATTTGGAGGACGGTTTGTATCAGATATGTTTCAGCTGTAACATCTTTATAATGTGATTAAATTCCCAGGAGAGAAAAATTAAAATAGGCAGAACGGTTTTGCGTTTACTAAACCTGACGCGCGGCATAAATGAGAATGTTGTAATTTATTGTTACATTGATTATCGATATTTTTTTCTTTTCGTGAGCCTTCCTGTCACACGATAAACAAAAAGGTGGATGAATTATTATCCATGATCGCCCATTCCCTATTATCCTTCCTCAGTTTGAATCAGTAGAGTTTATGATAATAATTTTTTTTGACAACATTTCATTGCTGTGACAATGAATTCAAAACTAGCCACAAAAGTGCAGCCAAACACAATTATAGGAGTGCGTGCAGATAGTTCATCAATTTGCAAATGGAGACGAAAAGATAGAAACCTTTATAGATTTTATCACTGATAATCATTTAAATTTGCACTCATTATTTAGGACAGGTGTTTTTATGGAGATTTCGCTAAGCACATCTGTTTTGTTGAAGTAATTGAAATGTGATTATATTCCCAGGACAAGATAGAAAAATGCATATAATACGTCTTAGCGTTCAGTAAGTTTGAAATGCGACGTAAGCGAGAAAGTTTGAAGATTATGTTTGATTGCTTATCGATTTCATTTGTCTTTTCGAAATGTTTCATTTCACATTTTTTTTAAATGAATAATATATTACCTACTTCTACTTTTCCACTAACATTCATAGTTTCAATCAACACAGCAGATCATAGCCATTTTCACTTGCCAATATTTTCTTTTTGATGTGACAATCAAACAAATATTGGGTTTTTTCTGCATTAAAGTGAAAATTAACGGAATTATAATGGCACTCGTAAATTATTCACTATTTTAGAAACTAGAAAAATCCCCCGTCATGGTATGACGGGTGCAAATTGCCTCTTCATTCGAGAGATTCCCCGTCAAATTTGACGTGTTTAAATAGATATGTATGCGAGAGAAATGTTTAACATTGATTGAAAACAAATAACATAAACATATGTTTTAAGACAGGAAATATTTTTTTATTTACATATTATTTACATACTTCTTTATTCAGAAAACCTTTTGGTAAACAACATTCCGTGTGAAGTATTTTTCGTTGTTTAACAATTTTCCTTGTACTTCAGATGTCTTTCTGTAAATTTTAACGATGCCAAAAATATTATCAAATTGTATCATCACGATTGCAATAAATAATCAGATGCATCGTGGCGTCCAAACTATATCACGCGCGTGATATACCACTGACGTGATGTACTACTTTCTATTAAGAAAACGGAAATTAATTTGAAATATATGATTAATATAATTTAAAATTTCTCCAGAACTATTGATCATAGCGAGATAAATTTTATATCAATGGATAGTAAATTTTATTTCACTATTTTAGAGCTATTAAATTTCAAATTATAACGACAATTACTTTTTTAAATTTAAAATTACTGAAATTTAGGTGCTCTAACAATGAAATAATGCTGTTTAATGTCTCGCAGTGCTATGGCGCGAATTTTATTGTTGGTGACGTCAGAGTGTTACCGGATCAGTGAGAGACAGATCTGGGCTATTATATTAGTAATGATAATAAATGTCAGAAATGGTTTTGGATTTTTAGATTGATAATTGTTCCTCTTTATATTCAGATATAAGATAGATATTGCTATCTTTAAAGAACGTGCATTTTGTTGAATTAATATGAAAGCAAAACTGTCATAGAACGATAAGGAATTTTAAACTGATTATCCTTACTCTTTACACTCATACTATGAGAAAGAAAACTTACATCGCATAGTTTTTTTGAGTTCTTAAACAGCTGGCTGCATGCCCATTAAATAAATTGTGTGGTAATAAAAGGCATGAAAACATTTTCTTCCAGAGCAATGCCGGTATATCAGCCAGTTATAGTATAGAAAGCAAATATTTTTAATGACATTTTAACCACACTCTTGGTTATTTTTGTTTTGAATAGTGCAAACATAATTTTTATAAAATATGAAAACTCGTCAAAACTTGCGATTCTCATTCATATTCATTCACATAACATTGAATCTCTATATTTGGAACAATTCTTTATTTAGTTGCTAAGATACATTCAAAGTTTAATATTGCAAGTGAAACGAACTGTTTGATTTAATGATTATTTTTGAAAGGAATTCTGGGTCATTTTTAACGAAATATCACATAGCTTTCGGTTTCTGGAAGCTTTGATGAAGCTTTTCGGCTATGAAGAAAATATTTCTGGGAGAGCTAGTATTTTTATTTGAAACAATTCCGGCAAGTTCAGTCAGTTGTCTTGGTTTCAGGTATGGTCTTCTCAGTTTTTATTTGTTGAAATTTTTGGGAGAAATTGAATTACGGCATGATGCCAATATTTGTTTTTCGGAGGTTTGGAGGAAAAGAAAAATGTTCCACTTTGAAGTGATCACTTCGTTGCGAAGAGGACTCTTTTCAGGAGTTTTCTGTTGAAAAATTTTGGAAGTTTGTAAAGTATAATATAAAGAAGATGGTTACTTGTAATTAGTCGTCGCAAACGACGCTGCGAAACATAAACGTGTGCGATCTGCTCTGAGCGATTAAGTTTACCAGCGTCTCTGCAATATTTGCATTTTGTCTACCAACTTTTGCGACAGAGAAACCATCCAACTTTTTGTTGATACTCAGGTATATAATTAACCCTTTCGAGTTCAATGGTTTCGCAGTGAAACCACACATTCAGCATTTTTTTACTGCACATGGGCGAAATGTAACGTCATTTTTCTTTCATATCTTAAGAGCCAGATATATAGGCCAACTTATATTTAAAAAATCAAGTTCAATACGTTAGTATTCAGAAAGATATCGGCATTGCAAGAGCTAAATTGCTTTTGATCTCTAAGAGAAGAAAATGATGAGGGTTCTTGCACAAACTGACATTTTTTAAAATTGAATCTTCGAAAGTAATATTGAATTTTATGAAGGTTGACTATCCTCAATACTCACGTATGCTTATAAATTAAATGCATAATTTAAATTGCATTTCGATGATAATTTATTCTGGGGGAAAATAACCCGTTACCGTTCATTGGTTTCACTGTGAAACCACAAATTTCTTGAAAATAAAAAATGCTATTTTTTTCCCTTTATATATTTATGATCAAATGCATGTCCAATACTCATTTATGAAATAAATTTAGTAATTTTCAAAACGAAACATGTAGTGAACTTGAAAGGGTTAAAGCAGATTTTTTATTCTATACTTTTAAGAAAAAAAGCAAATATTCGTTCAAATTTCCTTTTATCGTCTCATTTTATGCTATAAAAATTTTATTTTATCATCGAACAAATACTACTGCATGAAAAAAGAACTTTCTAGAAAAAGAACACAAATAATGACGTTTTAATAAGTGGTCGTTATCGGTATTAAAGAGTTCAAAAGCGGATAGAACAAGAGATTTTACTTTACGAATTTGTTTCAACGAGATTGTGCGCCCGGAACAATGTTGTCATTCGAATTATAGAGCGAATGCACTAGTGCTAGCGAAAGGGTTAATCCCCTTAAAAATTTTTAATATTCCATTTATTAGACCAGTGAATTATAGAGTGATTAGACTATGGGATAGTTGTTATATAATGAGAAATTAAATGAATCAATCGATGTTAAAAGGGGACTTCTGACATCTAGCAGAAAACTGCCATATTGATGTTAAAAGGCTCTTCTACGGAAAAGGTAAAGGTAAGGTGAACGATAGAAGCTCCGTTTCTACACCAAAGATGCACTCGCCTTCGTCAAATTAAAAACGAAAATAAAAATATAATTTCCTCTTTTAACATCAATCGATTCAAATGTATCTAAACGAGATTGAGACGCAAATGATACCGTTTGTCCGCCACGAGAACTCTTCTCGCGAAGATGTCTAGTTGCCGGCAGTTGCTATAGAAACAGGATATCGTAGGATGAATACAATTCGAGTTGGTAGACTTTTATTCAAGTTTGTCACATTGGCGCACTTAGCTCCAAATGGGAAGGAACGTGCAACTGCGGCAAAATTGAGAAGATGAATAACCAACTACCGCCGCAAACTGGCGCCCGGCCAATAAAATAAAACCCCGACCTCCGTCAGATTCCTCCAATTCGAAATGGATCTTCCCTATTGCTATAGCTACTGCCGTCAGCGAGACCACTTGGCGAACAGAGTTCTCGCGGCGGGAAGACAGTAACTCTTAAGTCACTTTAAGTTCGCGGTGGCCAGGTGAAAAAGTCGTCAAGTCGTGGCCTCAAGATCAAAGATCTCGGGCTCGATCCTCGATTTCATTGAAGGTACTCCGTGCATTTCAGCCTGATGCACGTTTAATCTGCAGCCGAGGAAAAACATCCTCCTTTTAGTGTGGTGTGAATGCAAGGAATCGTTGTGCTGGCTGAAGTATCGTCCTCTATATTTGGAGCAGCTCAAAATTATGAATCTTGTAACAAAATATCATGATATTTTGTAAGTTTATCCAAATTTCAAACGGCCTTAAAATTAATTTTCTTAACCGCCAAGAAAACAAAGAAAGAATTGACTGATGGATTTGGAGTAAAATAAGAATTATAATAAGCAATAATATCGAAAGAAAGCGTAATATAGTTTTGTTATGAAACTTTCAATTGATGACAAATATTAAAAAATGCATAAGAGGAAAACTGGCCAAAGGTTTATTAATTTACAAGCTATTATGCACGGAGTTGCTCGATTTGCTATGCACGGAGCAAAATATTTTCGTTTCTATTTCTTAAAGATATAGGGGAGAAGAACAGGCTGCGCCTAGATTGGGCCGATATCATAACTTCAATTCTATTAAATATTTGGGTCTTAAAATAGGCACATTATGTTGCAACAAAGTAAGATATCTGAAATGTATGAAATCATTTTTAAGAGAAAGCACTACGTGGTTATAGTTAGAGAACCAGCGCTTAGATTTAGATATCATCATTTAAATATTTTAACACTAGCAATTTTGTGAACAGTAGACCTTGCGAGCCCCCATACCTCACCCCCCCCCAAAAAAAAATCTACGATTTGCTTTTCATTGCAGTCGCTAAATGTTTATTCATTTTTTTCGAATGCGAATCATTTACACAAATCTCTGCTTTCATCAGTATTAACAAAATTGCAATTAAATGTCTCGCCACTACCAAAATGGCTCAAATATTTTAATGATACCGAACTCTTCATTGGCCCTTTAAACGTTGAAACCATTAAAGCTGCCGCCATCTTGAAACGAAAACAAATAATAAATATCCTTACAAATACGTCGTTTCTAATGACTTCAAGGATCATTTATGCCATATTCGAAGCAAATCGAGCAACGCGTTTGGAAGTGACTGTGTAACATGCAAATCTCCCGAAATGCCAAACAGAAGATTTACATCAGAGCCTCGCTTCGCGCGTTTAAAAAGACTAATAATCCTTCTGTTTTAAAGTAAGTAGCAAAATATGTTATTATATCCTCAAAAGGGAAACTTGTTTAGTTACAATTTATTATAATCGGGATCTAAATGTTTTCATTTGCCCCGTTTCTCTTTCTACAAATATTGTTACTAACTTCAACCAAACAGTCTTTTTATTATCTTAGAAAAGTATAGTTTGAATGAAAAAGCGATAAGTGAGGAAAATAATAAACAATATGCAATGATTATACATTGGAAAATAAAATATTAAAAGACAAAGAGAGAGAGGAAACGTATGAACTGCTAAATTAAAACACCAGAAGCATAACTTTTCTTCTCGTGCGTATATGAATAATAATGGAGGGGGAAATGATGTTTGTAGAAGTAAGGCGTTTTCGAAAACTTTAAAAAAAATCCTTAAAAATTAGATAAATTACACATCAGCTGCAAATTATTTTTAATAGAACGGGAAGATAGTCTGGGCTTTACAACTATATAAAAATTATGCTTCTCCGATTAAAATATATGCAGGAAATTTGCAAAAATAGGCAAAAACCACTTAAAATGAAATAAATAAAAATCTAATTCGAATTTTAAGACAATTTTTATGGCTCTCGCTTTTGCTAATCCATCACTTTGCCAAATTTGGTTCCGGTAAATCAAACGGGTAAAAAAAATTGCTCTTTTATATATATGGGATGACAGCAAATTTTTAGAGGTTGTAGAGGCATTTTTGAAAAAATATCCACAGATGATTAAATTAAATTTTCCTTTATTCCAGGAGCATTATTTATTGTGAGGGTTATTGTGGCATCTTAAAATCAGAGCTAAAAAGGGCAGTTAACAATGCGTAGAGAGATTATATACTGGAATAAGCGGACTTCCCGGAAAAGACTCGTGACTGGGAGTTAAAGTATAAATGTGGTTACTACAGTTGAAGTAGAAGTAATTAAAACAGAATATCGTTATAAATAATTAATTTAAAGAAGGTTTAAAAGTTAAATCATTACATATATAGATGGGTAGTTACTTTAGTTTTGACTAAAAAGCAATAAATAATAAAATAAATCATACTTTTGATGTTGCTGATTTAGTACAAGCATATCAAACTGAATACAAATTTATTCTTTAAAAGAATTGAGACATAAATTTCTGAGGTATATAGACCTAAATTTTATTTCTGTGAAGAAATCAGTCATTTATAAGGCCATTCTTTACCTAACAGTTTTATTTAAAATGTAGTAACTATGAGCTTTGCTTTTTCTGTTGCACTTTAATCTTTCGAAATATATGTGGAGACTGAAATTTTCCTAATCCCGGCCGAAGCCAAAATTTGTGGTGAGGAAAATTCTCTCCATTTAAACTGAAACCAAAATTAATCTTACACTTAGGGGAATGCAAGACTAAAAGGAAAACTCAGTTGAAGAACAATTAAATTACTTTTACGAAAATAAATAAATATTATTAGAGCTATTTGCAGAGATGATTATATACAGATAAAAACAGAATAGAGGTTTTAACATTATGAGAATTAATACTACGTAGCTAGGTGAGAAAACAATTACCACTCGGGAATTAATAACTTAATCACTTACGTTACCCGAGGTACATAGCTAACTGCCATCGCTCAGCCTCTTTGCAATCGGAGAAAATCTCGTCGATCGTCAAAAATCGCCACACGCAGACCTGATCTCTTTAAAATCTAAAAACCATCTGCATGATTAAAACATTACGCGACGTTCTAATGGAACGATACTCCCACGCGCATTACGTGGTTATCAGGCGCTGAGCGCGTGATAGCTCAAGGATTCCTTTCGTTATTTTTCCGCTATCTGCTGATATATTCAAATTAGATTATTCGGCGAGTTAAAAATATTATTAGGAGGAATTAAAATTACGCTATTAAATTTAAGTAAAAAGTTAGACTGGAAAAATACAATTCCTACATATATAATATAGAATATGTTCCTTAAATGGGTTTTCAGATTGAAAATGTACTGCAAACACAATATGAGTTACATTCACTTTATGCAGATGACTTCCACTTCAGTAATATTGAATAATTAATCAGTTGAATATTAATATTAGCACTGGCGAATCCACGATTTTGGTCTGAGGGGGATTGAGGTTATAAAAACTTTGTATCGTCGTGACCTCATGGCTTATGTAAGTCAAAACACTTTAACTGTACTGATCTAACAATAAGAACCACAAAGGACACAACAATACTTTCGATAATTTAGTAAAAACACAATGAAATAATTAGCCAAAAAATGTTTTCGACCGCGTTAACATTACGAATGCGAGTGGAATGACTACAAAACCGTGAAAACTTTAGAGGCTGTCAAGCCAGAAAGCAATGTTGCCACGTTTTATTTTTTTTAATAGATTAAGAAACAGGCGCAGTAATTTGAAAAAATTCAAGGATTTTGGATTAGCTCTGGAGGGTGAGCGGGGGCTGCAGCCCCATAGCACTCCCCTCTGAATTCAGCCACTGAATGTTAGCAGCCCTCTAAAATACAAGAGCGTTAATGAATTACTAACTACATAAATATATAACTGTTTGAGACAATAAATTTAATGTCTTATTTGGATCGTTTTTTAAAATACATTTTTAAAAAATCTATTAGTAAAATAAATTATAATTTTTTCAGAAATGCTTAATTATTAACTATGAATTTCTTTATACTTCATTGGTTAAAAATTTTAAAAAAATTAGTTCTGTATCAAAAATAATATGCATTCTTTTTCAGCTGTTAGTAATCAATGTAACATTAGATAAGTTTTAGTACCCATTCATTAATATTATGATTACATCAGAGCTATAAATTTGCTAAAAGAATAGTAAATTAATTTTAGTATTCAAGCAATTGTAACACACAAAGGTCATAAAAACTTTGTATCGTCGTGATGAATGTCAAACCTCAAGGCTAAAGTAAACCAAAACACTTTAACTTTACAGACTTGACTCATCTAACAATAAGAATCATAAAAACAATACAATAATTTCGATAATTTAATAAAAATTACAATGAAATAACTAGCCAAAAAGTGTCTTCGACCGCGTCAAAGCTACAAGTACGAGTAGAATGACTACAAAATTAGGAAAATTTTCGAGCCTGTCAAGCCAGAAAGTAATGTTGAAATGTTTTTATTGTTTTTTAAAAAGAGGAAAATTAAGAAAAAACAGTTGTAATGATGTTAAATAAAATCAAGAATTCTGGCTTGGCTCTGGGGGGGAGGGCTGTAGCCCGATAGCCCCCCTGGATTCGCCACTGAATTTTAGTATTCAAGCAATTGTAACACACAGAATTCATTAATATTATGATTACACAAGAAATGTAAATTTGCTAAAAGAATAGTAAATTAATTTTAGTATTCAAGCAATTGTAACACATTAAATTCATTAATATTATGATTACATAAGAACTGTAAATTTGCTAAAAGAATAGTAAATTAATTTTAATATTCAAGCAATTGTAACACACAAAATTCATTAATATTATGATTACATAAGAAATGTAAATTTTCTAAAAGAATAGTAAATTAATTTTAGTATTCAAGCAATTGTAACACACAAAAGAATCTACTAAGAAATTAAAATAATTTTTAATCATACAAAGGATAGATTGAATTTCAAATATTATTCAAAGAATGTAGAAAAATTATGATAATTTATTATTTTTCAAGTTTATTTATTTATTTGTATTGGTTTTCTAACAAGAAGACAAACAAGATTCGAAAATTCAAAACAATTCTTTTTCCTGTGAGTCAATAGATGGCGCTTTCTACGATTCCGAAAATTGAAATAAAATTTTTATAATAAAAAAGATGGAAGAAAGAACCTTTTACACTGCTGTGGAGACAAAGGCATACACCGACAGCCGATTGGCTGATGGTGACATGAAGCGTTATCTAACTGCTGTTGAAGAATTCGTAGCACTGCTGCGTGACGATCCTTTCCGAGCCGGAGGGAAAAAACTTAAGGGGTGTGGCAACGAATACAGTAAAGCTTTCGGGCTTAGAAGGTGGCGCCTCCTGTACGCAATCGACAAAAAGAATCGTGTGGTAACACTTCTTAAGTTAGAAGCCCGAAAAAAATGTTACAAGCGTTAAGTGCAATCGATTAATTTCGTTTTAGGATCTTAAAAAAAATCATCTGCGTGTTTTTTAAAAAAAGAATTTGAACCACGGGACTTTTTTTTAATGAAATAATTGTTCTTTTTCGTGTGTGTAAGAGGTTTTGACGCTAGGAACAATTTTTTCCGCCGTGTCCCACGTATATTTTTTAAATTAAATTTCGTGGCTTAACAAGCAGACAGATCTCAGTTTTTCGACATTTCAAAGAGGTAGAAAATACTCAATTTTTCTCAACCCATAACTAATATTTGTGAACTTTTTTCACATCTAGTAGGAGCATGTTGTCTTATGTTTGCATCAGATGTTAAAAAAAATTCAAAAATATTCCTTATTGGTTGCGAAAAGTTAAATATTTTTTTCATCTTTGAAATTTCAAAAAATTGAGATAGGTGGTGTTGCTTGTTAAACGACGGTTTTTAAGATACAGAGCCATTGAGCTGTTAGCCACTTGAATGCGACCAGCCACTTATCTACTTCGACTGCGTACGATTATTATAATATCTGGTTTTGTTTAGTGTTATTAGCTAGTTTAAACCGACTCCTAAAAAGATAGTTCTTCAAAATAATTTGGCTCTCAAAAGAAATCTTAATTATTGTACTAACTGATCTTTGGCTCTTTTGACTAATGAGTTTGCCAACCACTGAGCTAAACGAATTGATGCTTGAACTAGGAATGTTCAAGGTTACAGCAATTTGATCGGAATCGGAGTCGGTCGTATGAAAAGTCAAAGGATTAAACTTTACGTTATTTTTATTTCCAGAAACACTCCTATAAATCTGATCCGTAGTGAAACTAATAAACTCAATGTATGCAGTATATTTTGTACTGAATGATATTTTACATATGCTTTCATTTCCAAAATAAATAAATAATAATGATTAATTTCAAAAATTCAACAATGACTGCATTTGATTATACCGAGAAAAAAAATTATTGTGATGATATTTTTGTGGAGTCCTACGCCATTTTGTATATACAGTGTGTCCCAAAAAAGTGGAACAAGCGCTTAATTCCTTAAATATTGATTTTAGACATATACGTCCAATTACAAAAATTCATCAAATAAGGTTAAGAATTTGCATCAAAATGCTTTGATAACCAAGAAGATTGATAATAAAAAGTTACAAAAATTAAATTTTTATACTGCCCCCAGCAAAAATGTCAATTAGTAAAATGTTTCTTTTAATTCATTTCATCTATTCACTTACAAAGTTGCACGCTTCTATCTGCAAAACTAACAGATATATAAGAAGACAAAGTTGTTGACTTGAACCACTTTTCCATACCTCTTAGTGCTGTTTGATGCAGTCTTTCGACTTGCATTTTAAGGATAATATACATATTTACAAAATTTTAGGTAAAGCTTAATAATAAGTTCAACGCTAAGAGCAAACAATTCCGTATTCTTGTTCAATATTCGGCTATGTTCCTGTTATACCTTAAATTTTTATTTTCTCAGGTAGTCCTTCAATTCTTTATGAAGTCGATATTTGAAACTATCTGCCAATGAAACTGCGTAACATTGGCAATTTTTTTTCAATCCGTGATGATTGGCTGTCATACTACTTGACAAATATTTGCATTTCGCTGTTTTTCTATGTTTAATAAATTTGCATTTCTGCAATAAACATCTCCATATAAATTTGTGAGCAGCCCCTTGAAATTTAAAAATTGACATATATCTGTAAATTTTGCGACAGAATCTTGAAACTTAGTTTATGCATAGATGAGTATAAGAGGAAGATTTCACTCATTGACACTTTTGCTCTATGGGGCACTATAAAAATTTAATTTTCTTAACTTCATATTTTCAACTTCAACAGAAGCCAAAGAGTTTTCACGCAAATTCCTACCGTATTTAATAAAAGTTTGTAATTGGAAGTATATGTCCAGGTGCAATATTTAAGGAAATAAATGCTTGTTCCACGTTTTTGGGACACCCTGCATATTCATGATTAGGATCTACTTTCAAAATATAAATTATTCAAAAGCTTAAGAGATATTTAAACACTAATTAGTTAGAAAAAATTAATTTTTTTTGAACAAAGCCGGATTTTTGGACGAACCGAACGAACCCCTATAAATGCCCTAAGACAATATAAGTTTATGGGACGTATTTTTCTCTCCCCAGATTTCAAAACTAGATGCTTAATTATCGATATTAATTTAATCTGCATCTAAGCAGTTTTTAGCTTACAAATATATTACAAACTGAAATTACAGAACATTTAGCTGCAAGAGACATTCAAGAGAATTAGTTTCAGGAACTCGAATATGAAAAATCCCTATATAAGAAATTAAAAGTTATTAAATGTAAACAAAACGCTAAAAAAAAAAAAAAAAACCCTTTTTTCTCTGCATGCCAGATCTCAGTAACTTTTTACTCTACTGTCGTTACAGAATTTTCTTTATATATTTTATGACAGTAGGAAAAGTTGACTAGAACGGTTGATTTGTGAGTCAATTAATCAACTGTGTAAAAAGAATGAAAAAAGAATCATACTAATCAACAAAGGAATTCGAAAAAATGAAAAAAATTCCTAAGTATAATATTCTAAAATTTAAAAGATTTTTCGTTTTAGTTTGAATAAGTTCGAGTACACAGTCCTTAGAAATCAAATAAAGGTACAAAATTAAATTACCCTGAAAATACACCTAAAAAAATCTCGGGGGCCTTCAAAGTTGTGAGGACTTTCGGCATTTGCCTACTCTTTGCCTATCTGATAATTCGCCCAAATTTTTAAAAATATCGTTAACAGTTATTGAGTATTTCATCTGTTTTTCATAAGAGAGCAAACATTATTTTGAATTGATGACGTTACGTTCGACATTACCCTATATATACGAAATTGGTTTTTCAAAACCTATTCCTATTAAAGGTTGCTTAGATTAAGAGAAGAAAAAATAAATGACTTTATTTACATTAAGATTTTTGTATCGCATTCATGTGCGCTTTTCCTATCTTTTTCCATTCATATTTTATATTTATATTTAATATTCACTGCTAGTACACCTTTTCCAAACTGAATACATGACAAAAATGTCCAGTGTAACCAAAATTACATTTTATTTCAAAATCTTTGTTAAGAAAGATAAAAACGATTGATTGCAAATTGAATTTAGTAGAATGTGAAAGCATGATTTATTCTTAACTAGCAGAGTACCGGCGTTGCCCGGTCTTATTCAGGACAAAAATCATTTGAAAGAAAAGAAACCGATCAATATTTTATAAATAACATAATGCTTATTAATACTATTTTTTTGTGAAAATGTTTCGCAATTTTTTTTATGAGATAATTCATAAATTAATAGTACAAAAAGCTTCTTTTATTTATCATAAATCATAATATAGAGTATTACATTTATTTCCTGCATTGTTGGTCAATTTTTTGGGGGCAATTTATTATTTCAGGAACTCAGGACATAAAACTTTCATGCTAATTGGTCCATTCGATAAATGTTTTTCTATGACTCATCTTCATCCATCCCAGAAGCGTGAGAGGTATGACCCATTTTTCAATACAGTATTTTGTTGTTGTTGTTGAACAACGTGGCAGTAATTTTTCAACTAAAATTTCAACAATTAAAGTATCTAAATCAACTAATGAAACATGCTTCTACAAAATTGTTCCAGACATTATAAGTAAACATTTCTACATGTCTTATCGGTAGTTATCATCCTAAAGGGTTGACTAAAAACGATTTAACCCCTCCATATTTTTAGTTCGATGTTATTGAAACTTACGTATTAATTTTCACTTAAATCAGTGCATTTTTTACGTGTGTTTCGGAGACATTGCCCCAACATACACTGTAGAACTGGGTTAGGACTTATTTATGCCTGCTAATGAGGAAAATGCTTATCAAGTTTCATCAAAATCGCTCCAGCAGTTTCGAGTCAATCGGCCTACATCTTTGCTCCACCCTACTTGAGGTTTTCAATGAGTAATTATTTACCCTTAAAGTCCTTTAATTTTTCCAATGAGGAACATGTGTATCAAGTTTCATCCAATTGCCCAAGTCGTATAAAATTTCATGTCAGTCGTACATTTGCCGAATGCATTTAAACGATTTGTCCCACCCTAACGTCAGAGATTAGGTTGGCGTCTATTTACACCCACAATATTTTTAGTTGGCTAGTTAGAAGTATATGTGCCAAAATTAATCAAAACCGCAAATCATATCCAACAGCATGTCAATCGGCTCAAGGGTTTACATATATTTTGACGATTTTGTCCCCCCAAATCTGAGGAATTGAATTAGCGTTTATTTACCCATACACTAGTTTTA
Source organism: Araneus ventricosus (assembly GCA_013235015.1). Classification (NCBI taxonomy): domain Eukaryota; kingdom Metazoa; phylum Arthropoda; class Arachnida; order Araneae; family Araneidae; genus Araneus; species Araneus ventricosus. The sequence goes on along the minus strand of BGPR01000052.1, from coordinate 15,180 downwards.
GTCAGCATGTGAGGAATATACGTACCCTAATTTATTAAAATTTCCCCAGCCACATCAATTTTTATGTCAATCGGCCCATTTGTTATGTGTATTTAAAAGTGTTAACTCCACCTTTCTCTCAGAGAATGGGTTAGCGTTTATTTACCCATAGAGTATTTTTAATCAGCTACTGAGAGAAATGTGTACTTACTTTCATCAAAATCAGCCAAGCCTCATCCAACAGCATATCAATCGTTCCAAGAGTTTACATTTTGAAGATTTTGTTCCACCCTTCTCTGAGGAATTGGATTAGCGTTTATTTACCCATACACAACTTTTAGTCAGCCTGTGAGGAATGTAAGTGCTTAGTATCATCAAAATTGCCCCAGCTATATCAAATTTCATGCCAATATGCCCATTTATTAAATGTATTTTAGCATTTTTATTTGGATAATTAGAAGTGCGTGTACCATACTTCATCAAAATCGCCCAAGCCGCCGAAATCGTCAAGCGAGTCACTCGGCCTATTTGTTACATGCATTTTGAAGACATTTCTCGACCCTACCGTGAGAGACTGGGTTAAGGCTAATTTATCCCTACTGTACTTTAAGTCTTCTAATAAGGTACCTGTGTACCAAGTTTAATTAAAATTGGATTAACCATTTGGAAGTGGACATATATACATACATACTTGAGTTTTATAAATATATCACTGTTATTCAATTTACTAAGTGTATAAATGGAAAAAAAAATCATAGAAAAGTCTGTTTTAGAAAATGGTGATAATTTTAAAGCGAACTGACATACCCTTCCATGAAGAAAAATTTATCTTCTGAATTTTACTATTCAGGTAAAAGAGGACTTCATTTGTTGAAGACTTTTAGAAACCTTTGTAATTATAACACAATATGAGTTTTTTTTATTAAAAAATGAAATTTTATTCCTTTCTACCTTTACGATTGAGCCTAAGGTGACGAGAATTTCCATCTTTAACTGCAATCACTTCAGAAGGTCTATCAAGTACGGTGAGTGAAAAAGGGCAAAGCGAACTTTTTCTCCAACTTCAATATTTTCTGTCCTAACAAACTGCTCTGTCTGGTGAGAAAATCCCAGTATGAAAAATTTCATCTCAGTCGCTTATCATCTGCAAGTTCCATACGAGGGTCAAAGATGGTATTTGAATCTTCAGGTTAAGCATTGAAGTCATCATTTTTCATATTTTTATTTCCAAGTCAAACATATGGTTGTAGCTTGGACGGCACTGTTAAGTAGGAATAGTATTTTCAAAAGATATGACTGTTCCAGCTGGTCACTGTGCTCTATTTTGCCATTTACTACACACAGTGTTATACTCTAAGGAACTTATAATATGAAATAGGATTATTATTAAACTAGACTGGCCATATCCTTCTTGTGATTGTTGAAGCTTTAGAAACATTTGTATGCTATAAACACAAACAAGTAGGGTGCTTTTTTTATTAAAAATGAAATTTTATCGTACTTTACTGGCACGATTGGTGGGGAGGAATTTGATCTTCTACACAATCACACTACAAAGGTCATCAAGTGGATGTGAAAAAAGGAAAACGAACTTTTCCCAACTTCAATATTTTCTGACCTAAAAATCTGTCTGGTGAGAAAATCCCAGTATAAAAAAAAAATCTCTAGTCCTGCTTATCATCCAAGTTCTATGACTGAGGGAAGGTATTTGGTCTAGGAACATAATTTTTTCCTATTTTATTTCTGATCCAAACATATGGTTGTAACTGGTTTCGACTTGGCACTGTTAAGTAGGAATAGTAATTTCAAAATATGACTGTTCCAAGCTCATCGGACTCTCATTTTGCCATTTACTTACCACACACAAAATTTTGTTATACTCTAAGGAATCATAATATGCAAAAGATTATTCATTAAACTAGACTGACCATGTCGCTCGTGATGTAACATAAAAAGTTCCATGAAACGGTTACAAATGTTTAAATAACTAACAAGCTGACTCTTGGTGACTAGCTGTTCACCTTCTGTTAAAGAGCCTGTAGCTGTAATTTCACAAAGTGGAACAAAATAAATGAGGCAAAATCGGTCCTGTTTTGAGGCTGGAGGACTCTGTGCAAAGCTTTTATTTGTCAATATATTTCATGGAAAGATGGTAGGAGCAGGCATATGATGATGGCGGTCTAGGGGTCATGAGCTTGAATCTTCGAACTATAATTAAAATATTTATTTTAACTGTATACATTTGAGTATTCAGTATATTCAACTTTCACTGAAACTCCTATTACTGTTCGCATATTAAGTTTTAAAAAATATCAGTTTGTAGAGAACCTCATCATTTAGCTTTCCTTGGGTACTGAAACTCACCAGGTTACAATGCTGATATTCTTCCGTGAATACTAATGGTATTGAACTGGAATTTTTATATAGTTGCACTATATATCTGGCTTTAAGTGATAGAAATTGAAATTACGCTTGTTCCCGCACATGCGCAGTAAAAAATCATTTACTAAAAAATACTATATTTCTTTAATATTCAAAGTATTTACTTCAAATTGTTACTATAATGCTTTTCATTATATTGTCACGTTTTCTGTAAGTTTCCTACAATTTGATTTAAAACTCTGAAATTAAACTAAAAAACATGCGGTCAAATTTAGGATTTTTTAAAGATACCTTTATTCCTTACTGAATAATTGTGTTATACGAAAATGAGTGATATAATATTATCATCATCCATTGATAGTTTTGATCCGTTATCAGCTTTCTTTGAAAAGGGATGAGTCGGTATATATATTTTTTCGTCTTCATCACTTTCTGTGGGTCCCCTAAATACTTCATGACTGACCATCTTCACTGTAAAATATGAGTCTGCCTAACTTCTTTATAAGTTCGGAATTCTAAGAAATCCATGAATTTTCGGAAGATATCTGAAAAATATGCAAATATTAAGTATCCACATTTAACTTGAAACCACTGTGGTTATGTTGCAAAACCGTCTAAACACATATTGAGTTTGGATGGCACACCAAATGTACCAAAAGGATATTATTACACTCGGACCTACCAAAGTTTGGCATTTTCTTTGCAATTAACATCAAAAACTACGAATGTCAAATTACCCAGATAAATGGTTATTTGAACTCTTAATGATGAATGTATTTGTTTTGAATTTTCATCGAATATTAATATAAGAATAAGATTCTAAAAGTTATATCTAATTTAAAATACTGATTTTATTTAGGCATCCGTAGTTATCTTCTGCAAAACTTTAAAATTTAAGGTATTCTAGTCGTCCATTTCAATCCTGTACACACTTATTCCCACCTTAATTAATTCTCAAATATGGTTCATATAATTTTTCTATATAAAAATACTTAATTTAACTTATAATTTTTAAATCATTTTCATAGATGGGATGTTATGCTGGACGAAAAAGCAAATGTTAGGACTATTTCCAATAGATTTATTTCATTCATTTGTTTGAAAATTGTGAAAATAATCATTTAAGAATCAAGACATTTGAGCACACTGGAACTCTATTAACTGGAACAAAGCCACAGTGACATGGGTTTAAGTGTTTAGGGAGTAAAAATTACAAAGTAAAGTGTAATTTTATTTTACAGTTTATGCTTCAGTTCAATTAAATGATGGGAATAACATGCTGAATACATAAAGTCAGTTCTCAATATGAGATGCGAGGAAATAAATGAGATCTCAAGAGAATAACAAACGAGCTTTCATGGTGCACTAGCAGTAGGGAATAAGTTAAATAGACTAAAAGCTGCAAAGACAAGCCCTTGGTGAAGTGAAAACCACTTGCTGTCAGATGAAGGGCACCAGTTTGTGAGTCTTGAAGAAGATAAACAATCCACTTTTCATGTAGTGATAAACATGAATCTATTTCCTCATTCTGAACATCATACATTCTTGCTTGGGTTTCACCAACGCTAGCAGCAACAAAGTATCCAGAAATGAAATCATTACATCAGAGATATAAATGAAGCTACTTATGAAGCTGCCCACATCCAAGGTTTATGCCATAGGGGCTCTGATAACCGCCCAAAAGGGTTTAGTGTAGTTGTTAACTACAACCACTAAAACTGGTAAAGACATGACATTTTCGAAGTCTTTTAAACCTTTAACTATGCTGTCACAGGTTAATAAGTAATCTCTGAAATCTTTACAGTTTATGTAAGGTTGCTCAAATCCTGATTTAGAATGCGCATTTAGAAGATTTCTAAAGCTACAGCAGAAGATGATGTAAAGAATAGCAATTGCAGTACACAAAACATATGGAAGGATAAGAGTGAAAGGTGCAACAATGTACCAGATCTTGCAACTGTTATTTCTAGTCACGTTGATAAGACGGAAAGCTTGGTATTTCAGCATCAATTGGCAATGTGTTTCTGTAACAGGTAAAGTAACAATTAGCGATCCCACAACATGAACTATAATGATGGCAGTTACCGAAGTTATCATCCATAGTCTAGGAAGTTTTCCATTGCATCTTCTTAAAATATGTTCCATTTCCTGTAATAGAACAGAAATCTTTTCTCTTCTATTCATCATCACATACCAGATTAGAATGAAAATGATTTCCAGGAATTTTCTACTAAATCTTGAATGCATATCTTTATCCGGGTAAATTTCGTTACTGATTATCACTGTGGTTATGAATCGAATTATATAGACTATCCACCAGAAAACTGTAAATTTCTGATAAACAAAGGCCAATTTTGATGCGAATGTAGACTTCTTTTCTTTGTTTGTGATATCCACTCCAACAAGAAACAAAAGGAGTTCTATAACAAATAACTTACGTGAATCAATAATGGTATCCATTCTAATTGTGCGAATGTAAGAGTTGGTAGATGAAAATGTAGATCGACGTGAAAATGAAATCATACATATCCACGAACAGATTTTCTCGAAGACATTTGCTTTAATTATTCAATACTTAATTACTCAATTAATGTCTTTTTATTTCGCAGTTCCCATTGGCATCTTTCGTTAACAGTAAACTTGCTTTGACATTTAGATGAAGATTTTTACCAGTTCAGTTTTAGTTTTAAAATCATTATTTGGAATTTTTATTACATTCTGATGAGAAGAGACTGAAAGAGTCAGGATGGTTTTGAGTTTTCTGAATACCAAGTGGAGGCTAAATGAGCATCTTGTGACTTATTGTTTGATTGATTATCGATTTTTTTCCCTTTCCGTGCACCTTTATGTCAGAAAATAAACAAAAAAGATGGATGAAATATTTTCCATAATTACCCACTCCTCCATTAACTATTCTCAAGTTGAATCTTTAAAGCTTATGAGAATAATTTTTGTTTGACATCATATCATATTTTCTGTGACAATGGATTCAAATATTGGCCGTTTTGTGGAATTAAAGTGCAGGTTGACGTAATTATAAGGGTGCGTGCAAGTAGTTCATCATTTTATAGATGAAGAAGAAAGACAGCTTTTAACACCGATAACCGTTCATATTTGCTCTCATTATTTATAAAGGATTTTTTCATAGATTTTATCATATTTTTTTAATGATTGAAATATGATTATATTTCCAGTACAGAGAAGAAACACAAACTGGACGTTTTCACGTTTGTTGAATCTGTAGTGGAATGCAAACGAGAAAGTTTTAAGTTTATGTTTGATTACTTATTGCTTTAATTTTTCTCTTCGTTTCATATCACATTATATAAAAAAGTGATGAAATATTACCTACTGCTCCATTAGAAAGAATTAATGCAATTGATCAGAATAATTTTTGCTTGGCAATTTTTTTTTCAAGTGACAATGAATACAAATATTGTCTGATTTTCAGTATAAAAGTGGAAGTTAATGTAGTTATAATAGTGCTTGCAAATAATTTTATCAACTTACGAATGAGAATAAATATTAGAAATCGTTACAGATATTTATAAGCGTTCCTCTTTGCATTTAAAATATAAGATAGATATTGCTTTCTCAAAAGAACATGTGTAATCATATGTTTGGCGCTGTTTAGCCAGGAATGACTTTTTGCCAGAAAATCAAAAACAACAAATACATATACTTTCTTGATGCAATATGAATAAAAAATTTTATAAATCGATATGGATTTTCACGTTGCACTCATAATTTGAGATTAACAAATTAGTCACATGAACAAAATAGTGGTATAGCATGACATCCAATTTTTGCGGTACATTTAACTACAGGATATAATTTACACTGTTCAAAAGCATTAGAATAAGGTAACATACTTTGTGTAGTTTTACTTTTTTCTTAAATAAAATTCCCGTTTCTTGCCTATCAAACCGTTCAGTGACCCGTCTGGGCACGGGTACGATGGTAAGAGACTGCGTTCTGTTCTGTATACAGGGTGATTACTAAAAAAGCTTTGCTGATATATTGCGATATATCCTAGCGAGCATTTCGTTCGAGGGAAAGGAAAATTTTGAATGCAAGTATTAAGCGATATGCGCTCAAGAATATTGTGAAAAACAATTGCCCAGCTGTCACAATTACGGTAACAGTGACAAAATATCGAAATTTTCAAATCGCAACACCTACTTTTTTCACGGAAACTTGATTCTCACAGTAAGGAACTTAAAAAGAGTCGCAACAATTTTTTAAACACGAAAAATGGCGGCGCTAGGCTGAGACAAAAAAAAAAAAAAGGAAAATCAGAACACTCTTTGCTTTGTAAATCAGAACACGCCTTACCAGAACTTTGCTTTTGTATGCACTTTTCCAAATACCATTCCAAGCCTATCTAAAGATTTTTTTTACTGTAAGGGACTTCGTCAAAGCTTTATTTTGCTAATACCCCGAAAATGGAGGACGGTGAGTAGCAGTCGACCCTTAATGACACATCTATAAGTTATAAGCTTCCATATGAAATAGAATTTATTGAAATTCGTCGAGAGATTGGGGCTGGGGACTGTCTCATGGTTTTACCAATTGCTTTAAATATCAATAGTTTCATCAATTTTAATCTATTGTTAAAAAGGCTAATTTTCTTTGAACATTGTTTCTGGTTCTTCCTATTGGGCTTATTGAGCTATGAAAGGCCATTTTGATAAGAATAAAGAATAAAAATCTAAGAATTGCGCATGAATATTATTTATTAATGCGATGTATGATAAAAGATATTAAAATAGATCTTAATTATAAGTCTATTTCCTTAAGTTAAGCATTCAAGAAAGATGATTTGATACATGTAATAGTAAATTGCATTTGCTTGCTTCTTTAAATATATATCTCTCTTGAAAAACGGTTCTAAACTAGTATAAAAAATGAAGATAAAAATTATTATCAGCTGCCTTAAGAAGTAGACACGAAAGCAGAATGATGTGTTTTGAACGAATATTTATATCGTAACGTTAATGAAATTGTTAAAACTCTTATGAGGCTTCATTAAAATTCCGGTAAATCATATTACACACACCTTTTTAACATAAAATTTGTCTAATGTAGGTCATCAGTTTAATATTGTTGCTGAGTTGCATTCGTAATAATTCAAAAATAAATGGAGAAACTAAAAAAAAAATTATTATAATTATGTCTCCCTGAAAATTGCTGCTGTTCAGCAATTCAAAAAATTTGATTTTTTGAATTGGCAATTTTTACTAGTGTTAATAAGCAGTTTGTATTCACGAAAATATATAACAAAGGAAAAGGGTCATATATAATATTGTAGACATCATTTCGAGATTTCTTTGTTCTGATGAAGTTTACATTATTGGTGATCTAATTGAAAAATAACATTATGTATGACACTAGTTATTATACATAACAGGGTGTTCCAAAAAAATGTCGCTAACAAACTTAAAGGGTAGGTTCAAAGGTTTATAAGAATTGCAAAGTGAATTGCCCCTAAAGGGGGGGATCTTTGTCGATGAGTAAGAGCGAAAGAAGATATGATATACCAGGAAAGTGTGCAAGCAGGAAGCAATAGATCGGAAATTTACAATAGCAAAGCAACACAGTTGCAATGAATAACAATACGAAAACTGTCACTTTGATCACTAAGTCCTTTTCAACCTCTAAATGTTTATTTATTGATACTCGAGTCCTTGATGCTCCATCTGCATACAATCTTGAATGTTGTTATTCGTGCTACTATATTTTATCTACTGGTTCGAGTTCAGGGGTTTTACTGTGGCGAAATTTATTGTTGTATAGCCATGTTAAGATGATTGCTAGTCAGTAAACCTGTGTTCACTTTATCTGGGTATGCTTTTCATGTTTTTTGAACAGCACTAGTAATACGGTCCTTTATCAGTTGTCTACGTTCTATTTTAAAATGGCTTATTTCTGTATTCTTCGATCTCCGCAAAGTTTCTAAACAACTTTTATGGAAACCCTATTTATCTGAAGGATTTTACATTTTCCTATCTGTTTAAAATGCTTCCAAATACTCGAAAATGAAAAAAGTCCATTATGTTGAAGAATTTTCTCAAACAATTTCTGAATGATTGGAATATTTCGATGAAAAGAGTAGATTTCTGAATTCATCATTGCTGACCAGTATCCTTCAAATCATATAATATTTTGAAAAGAAAAGGATAGGATAAAAGATATTTTTTACACTCATTAGAAAGTAAACTAATTTCTGTCTTTCATTTAAACATTAAAACCTACATTCAAAGTATGTAAAATTGGCCAGATAAAAGTTTGCGTATCTAAACGAGAATACATTTAGTTCGATTTTTATTCCATATTAATACATGATTGATACATTTATAAAAAACAAAATTTATATTTAAGAAAAAAAGAAATTCTGAATTTATTCAAGCATTTGCAAAGGCAAGGATTATTTGCAGTTTTTAATTTTAAAGTGAATAAAATCGACCTACACAGAGCAAGGGAATTTCTTTTCAATTCATAGCAAATATTAAATTCTCAGAAATATATTTTACATTTGTCTCTATTATAAAAATACTTAGATGAATTATCAATTCTTAAAATTTTTTGTTTGTTTGAAGAAAATCTCTGGTTGCTTTATTTATGTACATCTGCACTTCATTCAATTGAAGCCGTTTAAATATGAACAATATTATTAAGAATGAGGATATTTCAACAGTGTTGAATACTGTATGCGCTGATACTGTTCTCATCACATGAACTCACGATGAATCTTTTTCATCACATGCAATGTCAGCGCGTAAGGCGACTCAAGCGTTTGAAGCAAAAATACATAAAAAAAAGTTTAACTACATATTTTAGAGTTTTTGCTTAAATTCATTTAAACAGGCATGGGAAATTAATCAAGTGTTACGGATGCATAAAGACTGCTTTTATGCAAGGTGAGAAGCTATAAATTAGATCTCAAGAGATTCACAAACAAGTTTTTAAGAGAATTGTAATAACAACAATGAGTAAGTTAACAGGCTGCCAATAGCTGCCAAAACGAGTCCCTTGGTGAAGCAAAAGACACCTCCTGCAGACAAATTAAAAGGCGCAGTCTTGTGCGTTTTGAAAAAAACAAAGAGTTCCACTTTATCCTGTAGTGTAGAAGCATGAACTCGTTTCATCATTTCCTGCTGAACATCGCTAGCATTCTTGCTGGCTTCACCAACACTAGCAGCCGCCAAAGAAATGCTTAGGAAAGAAATTGAGGATGTCAGAGATACAAATACAGCTGCCCAAATCCAAGGCTTAAACAATAGAGGATTTGATATTCGTCCAAAAGGATCTAAGGCAATGAAACCAAAAAATATTCCTGCACAATCTTTAACTACAATCATGAAAACTGGTAAAGACATTACTTCTTGAAAATCTTTCAGAACTTTAACTGCTCTATCATGGGTTAATAAGTGATTTCTGAAATTTTTACAACTTATATGCTCTTTTTCTAATCCTGTTTTCGAGTGTGTATGTAGAAGATTTCTAAAGCAACAGCAGAAGATTACGTAAAGAATGGAAACTCCAGAACACAAAACATATGGAGGTACAATACTTATAGGTCCCACAACGTACCAGATCATGCAACTTTTACTTGCAGGTACGTCGATAAGACTGAAAACTTGGTATCTCAGCAACATTTGGCAATGTTTTTCCGTAACAGGCAGAATAGCAATCAGCGAACCAACTACGGGATTTGCAATGATAGCAACCATCGAAATTATTATCCACAGCCTGTGAAGTTTTCCATTCATTCTTCTTAAAAGATATTCCATGTTCTTTAACAGAATAGAAATTTTCTTTCTTCTTTTCATCATCACACACCAGACAAGAAAGAAAATTATTTCCAGAAATTTTCTACTCGATCTTGATTTTATAACTTTAGCAGATTGTACTTCTTCACTGAATATCACTGTGATAATTAATCGCACTGTATAGACTATCCACCAGAAAACTGCAAGTTTCTGATAAATAAAGGATAATTTCGATGCGTATGTAGACTTTTTTCTTTTGTTTGTGATATCCATGCCAATGAGAAACAAAATAAATTTTATGACAAACAACTGACTCGAAACTGAAGCAGTAACCATTCTGGTTGTTAGAATTGATTAGAATCTTTTCCGAGATAGAAATAGTGATTAAGAACCTCAATGAAGTATTTCTTCGAAAATGTTTCTCTAATGATTCATATAGTATTGCTTGCTTGTTTTCAAAGCTTCTCACGACCTACTGTCTTAACAACTTGTTTTTCATATTTAGATGAAGGTGTGTATCGGTTCAGTTTTAGTTATAAATGCTTTTTTTAAATATGATCTCATGAACCCAGGAAAAGACTTTAACACAGAGATGACATTTTTAAATTCACTAAACCCGATGTCATGCATAATTGGTAAAGGTTTACACTGCCGGTTGATTGATTATCGATTTATTTCCTTTTGGTGCAACTTCGTGTCACAGAATAATCAAAAACGTGGGTGGAATATTACCCGTAATTTCTCATTTCTCTCTTAGCATCTCTGAGTTTCAATCAATACAGCTTATCAGTATAAATTCTGTTTGACATACATTTATTATAATGAATGCAAATATTGGCCAGTTTTCTTAGTGAAAGTGGAATTTAACGTAATTATAACAATGCATGCATGCAGTTCATCAGTTTACAAATAGACGCAATATTGTTGAAACAGTTTTCGCCTTTAACACTGATAATGGTTTCTCATTTCATCCATAATTTAATGTACATTTATTGCCATAGAATAATTTCTGTAGGACATTTATTTCGTTGAAATGTTATTACTAGAAAATAATGTCAAATTGAATGCAGAAATTAAATCTACCTCATCTAGGCGTATAAAATATACACGGCAAATTTGAGACGACGAACTTTATTTTATATGCTGTTTCAAAGAACGTTTGCATTCTTTAAAAAATAAATTTATACGCACATCCATTTTAATTATATTTACGTCTATTATCTATATATTTAAAATAATGAGGTCAACCTTCAGACAGTTCGCCAGCCCCAACCACTCGACTGCTTTCGATAATTATTATTTCATATGAAAGCTTATGACTTCTAGATATGTCATCAAGGGTCATCTGTCGCCCAAAATTCTTAATTTTCGAGAGATATTGTAATATAAACGGAATATTGTAACTGAAGTAAATTTGATTTATTTGCAAAATAGTACCGTGTTCCAGGGCCTCAAAAACTGGACTGATTGCGCCAATTTATTACGTTACTTCTTTCAAATAACTAACGAATCAGAATGTCCGGCTATTTTTTCGTAAGTTTAAAATAGTATTTTTCATTTATATGCAGTTCTGTTGCATTTCATATTCCAATTTAATTTAACTTTAATAGCAGACAATTTTGTTAAGACATCTCTATAATTTAGTTTTAAAAGCAGACGATTTTGTTAAGACAAATTTATAAATATTATTATGCAGCGTTGTTAAATGAGAGAATGAAGTTGCTTCTGGAATAAACATTTTAATTTGACGGTGACTTTTTGTTTTCACCAATAATTCAAACAGTTCCATCGAAATTGCGTGTCAAAAATATTGTAAAATACCTATTGTAGGTGTTGGAAACTGTTTATTTAGGGCGATATCATTCTGTATTTATTGATCTGAAGACTTGCATGCGGAAATTCGTGAGAAAGTTTAACAAAACATTACAACTAGATGGGGTTTATCGAAAGATTTTACAATTTTAAAGGAATATGTTGTCTACAAAGAATATGAAATCTACTATGGTTCTATTGTCTGTTACACTGATCGTCATGCAGTATTTAAAACTTTAAAAAGTAGTGGCCGAGAGCCTCGAAGCAGCGAGGGACAGGACAGTGCTGAGGAAAGTGGGTGCTGGCCGCGAACCTGCCCGGAGGGCGGTGAGAGTGGCTAGTAAATAATAAAAATAGATGTTATTAGAGAGCTATTTTTATTTATTTTTCATTCTGGCAGAAGGTTGCACAATATTTTCACAAGTCTTGAAAGATTCGTTGATTTACAGCATGTCAATGTTTCTTCAAAATGGTTTTTCAGAGCACATGCCTATGATTAAGAAACATACCTATTTATTTTTAAACATACATATGATTAAGGATTTATTTATGAATTTAAAAGAATAACTAAAATTCCGTGACATCTTTTGTATTGAACTCCAAATTGTCCATTATTGGAAATACCTTTAAACACAGGTATTTTCTGGGAGGCAGGGTAATGTGCATCTGTTTTGTAGAACGCAGACATATCTTAACTTCTCAACCCTTTATTCGATTCTCTCAAAAGTTAGCACAGAGCAATAGATTTTCAGCATTTATTGATGCCGAATAATTTGGTTAAAATGAATTAATTTAGCTGCCATATAATTTAGTTAGTTTAGTTCTATAGATATTGAAGTTCTGAAAATTGTGAGCACGACGAAAGTTTTGTGTATTCTACTTCTTTGAATAAAATGGAATCAATCTAAGTGTACGTTGAATAAAATGAAATAAATTTAAGTGCACATTAGGTTATGCTTGTTATGGCTTTTGTTAGAAGAGAGCAATGTAATAAAAATCAATCAAAATTTCTTATTCTAAAATGTATACACTTCGCATGGATAAGCAACTTCCGAGTCTAACATAATCATATTGGGAGGAAATCCAGAGATGTAAATTTTAATTTACTGAAATCCAATTAGTGGTCTTTTTAAAACTAAATAGAATCAGATTACACATTCAGCGTATGCCGATTGTAGAGGCTGTAGATTAATTTCCAATGTCTGAATTGGGTGCATTTTTTGTGAATTTTTCGATAAAATGAAGAGTTTTGATATTTCAATCTTTATTTCTTATAATATGTAAAAATAAATTTAAACTATTGTAATAAATTTGATAATGAATAATTTCAAGCACAGAAAGGATTCAAAAATTACTTGAACAATTTCCTTTCTTGAAACTTGTCTATTATTTGAGCATTGAATAAAAATGATTTTATACACGTAAACTCTTAAAAATCAGATTAGGTATAAGATGCTTAGATGCATTTCAAATGAGAAAATTCTATGAATAAATGTGCTCACAGAATCCCTGCTCTTAACTGCATTTGCACGGTCTGTTTCTCTTTGTGGCCAACTTGGTTGAACAGCGAGATTACTAGCCTTACTCTTTCTTTTATCTCTTTTGAGGAGAATACTCCATTAATATATACATTTTATAAAGAAAGAATACTCTAGATAATTTCTTTGTACACCGTGTATGTTTTTATGAACAGTGTCAGACAGAGGCTCTGACCGCATTGGAAGGGTTTGACATGAATGCGCTTCCCCGTCCAGGATAGCTAGTCTCTGAACACTCTCTCTTCACTTGCTTGTGGACGAAATGAGGGAGATCACTTTTCCACATAACACTGCTCTGTGAAAAAAAAATGAGCCCTGATACCATTCCTTCTTATTCTTATGTAAAATGACCTCCTAAATCCAAATATGACCCACCCCCATTTTGCCCCATCCCCCACCATTTTCTCGGGACGCCCCCTCCCACAGTTGTAACACTGTTTGCTAATTTTATGGCCATAAATTTGATTTGTAGAGAGAAAACGATTATTTTAACCGTTAAATGTCTGCTGAGGGGGCTACATATGTGAAAAGTTCTAAAATATGAACATTTGTAGCAAGGGGGGAGGTTTGGGAGGAATTCGTCTCCTTAAAATTGAAAAAATCAATAAAAATGACCGGTTTTTCTGTTTTGTTATCGCAATTTTTTCACTTATTTTCTACATATTCCAGCCCCCCTCCCCCCTTTTCGTCACCCAAACACCCCAAATAATAAAAATATATAGCAAAAATTTTGGCTAAAAGCAGGAGAGGGGGAGAGGTCCCGAAGCCCTCACAAGAAAGTTTGGGAGATTCACTGTACAACGTTGCCGCTCTTTATTTCTATCACTGTTCTGTAATTTTATGGCTATGAATTTGATTTGGATGGTGTGGAAGAATTAATTCAACACTTAAATTTAAAAATAAAAATATAATATATAATAAATAATATTAATAATAATAACAGATAATATAATATAAAATATAATAAATGTAAATTTTTAATATAATACCTTCATCTGACCGGTCGTTTTCATTGATTTTTTTAAATTTAAGGGGGCAAATACCCCCCAAATCTCCCCTCTTGCTACAAATGTTCATATTTTAGAACTTTTCACCTCTGTAGACCCTCAGAAGACATTTAACTGTTGAAATAATTGTTTTCCCCTCCAAATCAAATTCATGGCCATAAAATTACCAGGCAGTGACAAAAATGGGGGGGGGGGGCGGCCCGGGGGACCGGGGGGGGATGGAGCAAAATGGGGAACATATTCGGATTAAGGGGATAATTTTACATAAGAATTTGCAAGAATGATGTCGGGGCCGATATTTATGCAGAGCAGTGTAATCACCGAATCTATTTAGGCATTTTTCTGAACGCATGTACAACTTGTTTAACCCGGCTCGTTAGAAATCACGTCCTTGCTCATTGAGCCAGTGTTTTCACATCACTGTCTGAAGAGAACATTGTTCCAAATAAGTGTATGGAACGCATATTGGGTGCCAAATCTGGGCTGTATGGGGGGTGGCTCCAGACTTCCCACTTGAACTTTTGCAGCAATTTTTGAATTTTGCGAACAGTAAGGGTATTGCCATGCAGGAGGATGACACCATCACTCAACATGCCAGGGCTTTTTCAGCGGATGGCTTCACGATGGCCCAGTAACTATTTCCTTCTTTCAAAATTGAAGGAACACTTATTTGGAACAAGATTTTCTTCA
>BGPR01000051.1:2138860-2169936 GCA_013235015.1 Araneus ventricosus | reverse complement strand
CACGTACTTCGTTCAGTTACGTATTGCTGAATGGAATTAAAGAGGAAACTGATTCCATGAACTGCGTACTTCGCAGAGGAAACTAACAGCAAGTAAACTCACTGTGGCATGACCAGAATTTAAGCGATGAATGATGGAACTGGGGCAGATCCATCGTATGAGTATTAGTCCCAGCCTAAGGAAAAGCATTGAATCGACAAAGAATCAGTTCTGCTAAGCGAAAGACAATGAGTTGACCCGTTCAAATGACGGTAGAACTCAATCCTTTCTTGCATAATATATGTGATCCGACATTTTGAATTAATAGAAATAGTTGGTGATTATAAATGACGTTCATAGAGCTGAATTACATTTTTTATTAGTTACTTTTGTATATTTAGTATATGTTGTTTTGCAGAAACTGTAAATTTTATGCCATAGAGATTTAAGCATTATTTACTCTACATATTAAGTAGGTGTATTATTTGAAATATCCTAGTTCACAGGGACCAAGTTTCTATTAGTGTTGCTATTCTGTAAACGTTTGTAAACTTTTACTCTTAGAAATAATTTTTGTATTGCCTGTGTTATAAATCCACCATGATCCTTTCGTTAGGTATCTTTCAGAGCCAAATATGTATGTAAAAATGATAAGCTTTTCGAGAAGTGAAAATATGTGACTGATTTTTAACCGTATGCATATCCTATACTTAAGGTCCTATTTTCTACAGTGCGTAGAAGGTCAACCTTAAAGTCTTACCTGAGATTGGTCAGGTAATGAGATTTCTTTATTTTAAGGTAAATTAGAATTAATCAAATGCTTTCTTTATCGGGAAAGGATACTAAACAATTTTTGAAAATGGTGAAAGAAAGAATATCCTCTTCAGTTAAAAGGTGGTAAGTTTAATAAAATGTAAATGTAAAAACTGAATTTAATGTGAACGATATAGTTACTAGGTGAGGAGAAGGTTCCTAGACAACTGTGGAGACTAGGAAAGATCATTGATGTCCACAAAGGACGTGACGGCAAGGTAAAATCTGCAACTATTAAAACAGCCACAGGTATGATGAAACGTCCTATTCAATTGTTATACAGCCTTGAAATTATGTCGAACGACTAAGTTGCACAGTTAATTGATTATTGAAAATTGGTATTACTGTGATTATTGTTGTTATTGTGCATGAAATGCAATTTGTATTTTCGGTAATTAATTGTTTTGAATTTAATATGTTTAAATTCACTGTATTCCTAACGTAAATTTTATTGAATTTATATTTTGGATTTGGATTCATATTTGTTAATTTGAAATTGTATATTAAAATGTATATTTGATGAATTCCTTCATCGGGGCGGGAGGATGTGGCAACTTGACTACAGTAATCCCCAGAAAGGGAAAAGTAGAACTGTCATCCCCACCCCCGCAGGGATTCATCCTCAGATTCCTTTTGACCCTACCCCCGAGCGGGTGTAGATTTTGATCCAGCTATAAGCCATGTGATTTTTACTTGTATATATATGTGTCGTAGTGGTGTTGTGTGTGTAAATAAAACCATAAAAGACAAACTGGATCTATTTTGAATTTTGATATAAAACCACACATGAGAAATCCATTACAATTCTGTTGACCTAACCGTTAATCAATCCTCAAATTCGGACACAAATCGCTTATCTCGACCGTTTATTATATAATAACTTAAAGATGGGATTAAAATTATTATATTCCTTGATACCTTGCTCTCAACATCTCCCAAAATCCCAAAGATTTTTGCCGACGAAAGTCTTAATTTCTCGCCGACGGGGGGGCAAACGGTCACCAATCACCCTCCCCCCAGCTGGTGCCACCCCTGGACCTAGCTATTCTGAAATGGATGAATGTTTTTTTATTTATATTTTTGTCAGCACTTCTATGCGGTGAGTACGTATTTTCGCTGTAATATTGTTTAATAACCTTCCTCCTGAATAATTTTTTTGCTTTTTTTTGCTTTCTTTTGATATGTAAACTTAGTTTAGTCTTACTTAGCTTTACTCAGTGGACAAGCAACCAGAGACTGAAAAAGGACAGCCCTGTTGGGGTTATGTGGAAACGAGGTCTCTTGGATTTTAACATTGAACCATGTATCCCTTTTAGCTGCTTGAAGCCAAATACCTCTTTGGATAGAGTTAGTTTTAATGACCAATTTTTGATTAGAGCCCCTAAGCACACTCAGCACCCGGAAATGATGAGGCAGTTGTCACTGGAACTAATCAACAACATCCCTTCTCAGGCCCTGGTACTCTATACTGATGGGAGTAAATCGGACGCAGGTAGGACTGGCAGCGGCGTTTATGCTAAGGCCGAGGACGGTTTGGTTTTTCGCTGCAGATTTCGCAACCCAGATAACTGTTCGGTTTTCCGATCGGAACTTCTTGCCATCCGAGAAGCCTTAAATTTTGCCCTACATTTTGAAAATGGCTCTTGCGCCATTAAACCCCAACCAACCAACCATTTTGAAAATAGCGACATCTATATTTTGACGGACAGCAAGAGTTCAATTCAATACTTAAAAATTGGCCGGAAATTCGAGAAAAAACCGGCCAAGGGTTATTTCCAAAATTGCTACACTTTCGCAGAAAAGTAGAGTTTGCTTCCAATGGATTCCATCCCATGTTCGAGTATGTGGCAATGAGGAGGCAGATGTGCTTGCGAAAGAGGGAAGCGCTCTTCCTTCTGCAACCTCTAGTGAACTCTTCACGTCCGAAATATTTTCTATTCACAAGGCTAAAGCAAATTCCGCTTGGAAAGATCCTCCCACACATGACTAGGTATGCCGGGTACCGTCCTGGCATACTCTCTACAGTATCTCTACAGTCCGTAGGCATAAGATCCGCTCAGACTGCATTGGCCAGGTTGCGTAGTGGACTCATTAAAAGCTTAAAATTCATCGATAAGGAAAAGACTTTTTCTTCTTGCCCTTGTTCCTGTCCTGCTTCTCCTGCCCATATCATTGACTGTATTGGCGCCTCTGCGAGGCAGCTGTGGAGTGAGGAGGGCAAGGGACTTGTGGAGTTGTTAGAGCGAATGGTGTCATGGACGTGGTCTAATCTTGAGCCAGGAGGACATGAAACAACAACTAAATATCTTAACTTACGAGATTTAAAAGTTACTGCGTTGTAAATTGGACTCATGGTTGTAATGTTGGAACCGAGTAGATCTCAGCCACAGACTATTTTATGAAAATATATCGCAGATTTTGATAATTTTTCCGGTACTTGTTTGTTAAAGCGGCCACCGAGCTTACCTTCGAGTTTCGCCAAGCTCGTAAGTTCAGTGTTCTATAGTTCTCATAATTTCCGAACGGATTTGTTTAGACTGCCGTTCTTGTTGACTTTTTGACGAAGGAACGTCTTGAGACGAGAGTTCAGCTTGGAATTTTAAGAAAACGCAGATTCAATGAACAAGCGTAGCTACTAGTTCCCGATTTGATGAAAACGAAGCCGCTGATGTTTTTGAAGTTTAAAAAATTTGCTCGGTCCAGGGAAATGCGCAATTTGTCCTTATGAGATGCCGCAGGCATCGCGTGCGCAAGACACCAATAAAACGCTGACTGCGCACCCAAACAATTGTTCTCACATCGCCAAACCGGCAACCATCTTGGCAATATATCTCCATTGCTTGGCGATTCAATATCGGTGGCCGCTATAAAGTGTAAGTACCATTTTTCCTTTATAACTATAATATTTAGCACTAATCAGAAAGTGAATGAATATTCTGTAAGAAAAATTTGAATCGAAATGTGTTAAAAATAGCTAATAGCTGCATACGGTATCTTTTAAATATTGACGGACGGTTAATCATTTCTTTTACCTGAAACAATGCAAGAATTACTTCAAAACTTTTTAAATGCAGTACAACCCCGGTTAACCGAACTAAAGGAGGGTCGTTTCGGATAAGTATTTTTTCGGTTAAGCTATGAATATCTATTGCTATTTTGAATCTAATTACACTTTATTACAGGACACCCTCCCCCTGTCTTCATCAACTAGGATATGGGCAGGATTGGGAGGGGCCCGCGAAAGAATCTACCATCAAGCTACTATCACAGCCAAAGGAACAGACCCGACGTCCTCGGGACGCCCGACCCAGAACTTGTAAACCATGGGCACGCTATGTCGAAACACTCGCGTGCCCTTAGTCATCATTCTCTGTACGTCACCGACCCTCACTGGGCCACTCCCACCCGACCCCACTGCGCCAATGAAAACACTGCCCTTCCGGGCAGTCAAAAACGTCATCTCCGACCCCTTCGGGCCAACGAAAAAAAAACTTCAACCGGTACGGGTTGCCATATATCCAACACTGTAATCAGCCAATCTCCACAACAACAGAGAAAATTGCCACCTTCGCCCTAGAGATGATCAAACCATAAGAGCAAGCACTGCATAAGAGCAGCAGACTACAATCATGCACATAGGTGTTTTTTTGTGCCAACAAAATACCAAGAACAAGAGATACTGTCACTCCCCATACTAAGACCAAAGGGTGCTCATGATGTAGAGGACCCGACTATCAACCTATAAAAGCAAGGAACCAGAAGGAGAAGTACCCCCACGGCACCCATAAATCAGACTATAGCAAGCACTTCAAGGCACACCCGCACAGGTTTTTTTTGTGCTGACAAAATACCAATTCAGAGAACCCAACTATCAACCTATGAAAAACCATAACCCAAAGGGCTATGCATCATCACCGACCCCACTGGGCCACAAATACTTCAACCAGCACATGTTGCCCGTGCTGGTTGCCAAATATTCTATCATCAGCACCTCCTCACTACGGCAACTCGAGAAAACTTCGACCATGTGAAAGGTCGCCAAATATCATCAAAAATAGAACTACAGTCCCAACGAATATATAAGCAACTATATATACAAAATATCAAGTCTATTTACAACACAGTACAAGATAACCAACTATATATACAAAACAAAAACGCCCATATTAAGCCAAACCACCTTTTTTTTTATAACACGGGGGAAAGGCGCGACTTAAACTCATCACACGCCCTTAGAAATATAGGACATTGTCTCGAAATAGCCGTGTGATTCACCTGTAACCGAGGGCCAGAACGATTTTGTTTGTTATAATCACAACAGTTCCGGCATTTCGACTGTGTCTCTGGACAACTTTTATAAGAATGGGAACCCGGACAACGAGAACATAACACCTCCGGGGCCCGGCAACGGGTCTGAGTATGTCCAAACTTAAGACATCTATAGCACTGAATTGGGTCAGAAAATACCCTGTACTTCAGCGAACCGAGCCCCCAGTGGAGCCGGTTAGTCGTACTGATGCAATGGGAAACAACCGGGTCAAGAGTTAGCACCCAATGTTGCAAAGCCCCTCGGCCCCGTCTCCTAAAGAGGACTGAGACTCCTCCCTCCGGAAAAGAGTTGGACAAACGAAGTTTCCCCAAAAAGTTCGCTTCTTGTTCCTCCCTCGTCCCCGGAAGAGCCGGGACGTCATAAACCAAAATTCTGGGATTAGGGCGCCGAGGTGCTCGAGCCCTGCAAAGTCCGTTCAACTCCGGATGACCATTTATATGTTGTTCCAAAAAAGTAGCCATCTCGGCTGTATGCACTCTAACTAGTACTCCATTCTCAGCAGCCGGTAAACAGGCTAAAACCCGCAACCCCAGCTGCTGAGGACGAATATGCTCCTCCAAGAGACGCTTCAAAGCCTGTGAGGAGGTCAGAGAATCCCCTAACGGGTGAACAATGACCGTCGGAGACTCCGGCCGAGGTTGCAAAGAAACTTTCGATCGCTCTTTAGCTGGAGCAGACGGAACAGGCTGCTGTGGAACCGAAACCCCACACGACTTAGAAACCAAGGGAACCGACGGTTCAGGCAAAGGAGGGCCAGTCACAGGCAACGACGACTTTGGAGGTCGATCTGTTCTCTGTTTACCCCCAGAAGATCCCTTCCCCCGCACAGGTGCAGGAGTCGAGATGCAAGGTCCCGGGGCCCCCACCGAAAAAAGGGGAGCACCCACCACTTGATAAAACGAGGGCTTCGCTTGAGAAGCCTCTAATGCCTCCAGACGACGCTTGATGGTCTCAAACTCATTCATTCGGCTAGAGAGATCCTCATATACCGCACTGATGACCCTCAAAAACTCACCAATGTTACTCAGGCGGTCGGAGGGTTGTGGATATTTCCTAAAAAAGGCGAACTGTACCCTATGAATCCAGGGACTAATCCCCGTTCTCTGATAACTATAATCCTCCACCGAAAAACGATCATCAGGAGTGACAGCAGCAGGCCCCCATATTTCGGAAAGAGGACCGGTAGGAGTAGAAGGCACCTCCATATCGACCTCCCTGTCATCCACAGAGACCTCACTCTGGGTATCACTCACTACCACAGTTCGGTCAGACCCAGAACTCGAGTGATCCAACTGAAGGGTGTTAACAGCACCCTCCGGTTGATGCTTAGAGACTTTCTTTGTCCTAGCACGGACCCTGATCGGCTTTCTTTTCTGACCCGATTTCACCCCAATATCCATTACTTCCTCAGTGGGTGTCTCTGAAAAAGCCACAGGAGTGGGAGGCACAACCTCCACACCGTCATTCCCAGAAGCACCAAAAGATGCCCCCCTGCCACCCCAGGGTCGTCCTTACCACCAATATCAGTAGGAGCTGGAGTAAATGGACCAGAGCTCACAGTCACTTGTGGAACCGCACCATCCCCCCACACTAACCCTTTGAGCCCCAACAGCCGGAGCTACTTCCATGCCACTCGGAATATCAGATGGTTTCTCCGTCGGAGGAACCCCCACCGTGGAATCCTGTCTAGCCTGCCCCATTAGACGAGCCGCTGCCAAGCTACCAGGAAAAGGCGTATCTCCCCAAGCTGTACCCACCGGAAGACCCGAAGAGAGTCCAAACCCAATATAGCCCTTACCAGGCGTACTGTCCACCTTAGAACCCGAACCCGACGAAGGAACCTTTGGCAACGCAAATGGGTTGGATTGTCCAAACCTATATGTTGGTCCAGCTGTCCCAGGACCAGTCAAAACCCGGCCTAACCCAGTGGACCCCAATGCCCCTTTCTGCCCAGAACCAGACTTGTCCGACCTTTTCGGTACCTTAAAATCCTCCGCACTATCCACTGGGACAGAATCCAAAACTGCAACTTTCTGCCTATTCTTTTTCTTTTTGTCGGGCTTAGCCCTAGCAACCAAGGAATCCGAATCAATCGCCGTATTCGAATTACCTTTAGTTGCGGCCATAATAACAAAATTGGGAGGGGGGTTGCTCTTCTTTTTACGGAAGATGAAGCCAGAAACCGCCCCGTTCCTCTGGACCCGCATGAAACAAACGGGCCCCTGGAGTCTACAGGGAAACTGACAGGGCCCTTCGCCAGATTAGAACGCCCCAACGTGCCTCTCCCAAAGCACTGGTCCAGGGCCTCCTCCGGACCGTACTCGCGCGCGGCACGGATTCGACCCTGGAGGATTTCTCGAAGGGGTCTACTCTAACCCAGCCCGCAGTACCAGACGTCGCCCCTTCTATGAGCAAGGGCGCAAAACAGGTACCAGTAACACCGCGCCACTCCGAAAGGATCCACCCAGTGCACCGACATCTCCGCTCTGCCGAAGGGCCCGGGTCACCCCGGGGTGTTCCCAACAGTGGCAAGAGATGCTTGCCATTGAAGGCAGGCACACCAGGCTTCCTCTTTCTCGGTTTTTACAGTGCACCAGCTACCTCCCCGAGCAAAAGTGCAACAGGACGGAATTAAACTTAAGGAAAAAAAAGCCGGAACTAGGGCTCAAATAAATCCAAGTAGACGCACTAAAAGAAAACTGGGACCCAAGAGGCAGGCAACAAAACCAGTGGCAGAAGCACCAGCCGGAAGTCACCTCCTCCGGGTCTTCACTGTGAAAAACAGCCGTAGTCCCCCAAAAATACCCCCTAAAGAGTTGCCTCCCAGGTGGGTTTGTCAACTTTGCACCCCGAACGATGGGTCCCAAGGAAAAAACAAAAAACCCAAAAAAAGGGAATAACCTAAAAATTGGGACCCATCGCCGCAACATTAGCAGATATTCAAAAAAGAGAATAACTTTCACAGACATCAATCAATCAATCAAAACAAGTTCTATAATCAACTAAAAACCCTTAACTGTAGCTGCAACTGTACAAAAAGCAATCAAGCATGCAATTCGATCACCCAACAATCAGATGCAACCACATAGAAACATCGGCAGGTACATCGCCCCAACATTAAATAAACACACATGCGACAACCCACACACACAAACCTCAATCAAACAATCAAGAAAAGGAACATGACTAACCAAATTAAGCGTTAACTACAAGGAAAGTGGTAAATTCTCAAACAATCAATCAAGTTGTTACAACCCACAAGCAATCAAGCAAATTATATCAAGAACCCCGATGGCGCAACATCGTCAACGATGTTTGCACCATCGGGGATTAGGTCCTTATGTGGCGAAAAAAGGGTCAAAGACGCCCATAGGGTGTCCAGAACCAAGTATCCTGAGGCACGCCACTCACTCGTATTTCATTGGAGTGGGAAGAAAATTTTGCAGATAGGGAATAAAATAGGGATTTTCTACAGTCTGGGGAAAAACGGAGATTTTTCAGTCCACTTGACATATCAACAAGATTCATGCACGCGCTGTGTAGTTAGAAATTGTACGCTTAAATTATTATTATTTTTATTCCTTTGCAGCTAAAAGTCCCATATCACAGATTTATTAATCGATATTTGGGATTAAAAATGTGGTTGTCAATGATTTTAAAAACGTGTTATTAAACTGAACGTACCGTCAGATTTTAATGCGATTCCGTGTGAAACTTGTGACATTATTTTTAAGGAAGGTATGATGCTGAAAAATTTTAATTGTAGATGTAATATTGCTTTTGAATTAAAATGTTACTTATAAAAGCAGTTTTTTGTATAGATATTGTGATTTATATTTGAGACATAAGTTATCTTTTTTTGTATATAACTTTTAACTAATAAATAAATTAGCAGTATTCTCTTGTTATGATTGTTTTATCTAATACAACATATTCATTTTACTAAGCTATGTATTTTATTGCTTTCTGAGAAGCTAGTACATTCTTTGAAGAGAAAAATCTATAGAATTTTGTTTTGATGTAACGACTGAAATGAAAATAAACTTTTAGGAACCATTTTTATTCTGTTCATATACTTTTATTCTTGAATGCAGACTTTTAAAAATGTTGTCTTGCTGTTAATGCCCAAAGAAAGGAAAATTTCTATAGTAATTTCAATAGTGGCAAAAACTTGTGAATGAAGGATTTGATGAGACAATAAAATTCATTTGAATTTAATTTCAACAATAAAAAGCATTGTTACATGTTGAAAATGAATTTTGTTTTGAAAAGTGCAATATAAACAATAATGACACATTATTAGCATAGCTAAATATTCAAGACTTTACTTCTCTCTTCTTATATGGTAAAAATTCTTTGAATAATTCCCATTTATTTAATTTTAACTACTTCAACATAAATTAGCTTTTATCTCTGTTAAAAGCTTTTTTGGAAAATTAGAACTAGAAAACCAGTTATTCACTGTTAAACTAGTTCAACTATTTTTAAGAATGAAATTCACTGAAATTATTTAAAATATATAAAGAAATTAAATGAAGCTAAGTGTCATAATAAGTCGTTAAGAAAGTAAGAATTATTATTGAACCATGAACAGACGAATGATCAACTGTCAATTGCTGTTACGTGGTTAGGCATGCGGGATACACCTGTCCCTTTGTGTTGTGTTATATCTCATGCACTAACCTTTTGAGATTGTGTGATATTGTTCCCGAGTATTTGAAGGTCAGGTACTGAAAGAGTGGCCTCTAAACAACGAATGGAATTTAAAGCGCAGCGTTTCGAAAACTAACGGGGGACACCTGTATCCCGCACAACTAATGGAGGGTTAAATGATTTTGAGTTTTTAATTTTGATATTAGCTGACTACAATTTTTTTTTAAATAACAGAAGAGTTTACTTTTTTGAATGATGATTCTGAAGGGTTCTTTAAAATAGACTATAAGTGAAATTGATGAACCCAGAGACAAAAATGATGCAATACCATAAATATAGTCAATAAGTAAAGTATTGATCTATAGTATAAAAATAGTAAATACTTTAATAAACAAATTTAAGCTAGACAATTTTGTATTGACATTTTTTATGCAAAATCAAATTTTCTATATATGAAGTCCACAAGCAATTGAGAATCTTAGAATAACAACTTTAATTTTTATATAACATATGTAGAGAATGATGCACTAAAAGCATACATTTTTAATTTCATAAAGTACTACAATGGCTTGCAATTTATAAATTCATATATAAAGCAAATTTATTTAACAGTTTGCTAATTATAACTAACGGTGATAACAACTCTATTTAAAAAATCATGAAAACTAGTTGGTATAAAAATCTGACAATTTTTGAATAATTCAGCATGTTTATGTGTTGCACATACATACATGCCTATTTTTAAAAACGACTGGATTTTCACTAGCTTATTGAGACAAGAAGTTTTATTATTTTACTAGATATTATCTAAAAGTTTCAAATTTTTTCAATATCTTAATGATATATTTGTTCTGAATCAAAACACAAAATAGGTGTCTGGTTTCTTCCTTTCGCAGTTACAAATTTTTTCAATTGTTTTGTTGAATGATATTCCATATTAAGAACATTCAGCTGGCTTATTTAATCATTTGAGAGCACACGAATAACTGACATATGGGTTAAAAATCAAATTGAGCACTCTTAAAGAGAAAAATTTTAATAGTGGAGCATGATTCGCAATACAGAATCTGTTCAAAACCTTTTTAGATGATTTTGTTTCGCCGTTGGAAATATTTGTCTCCATGGAGAAATTTACTTTCAATTACATTTTCGAAATTATACGTTACCATCACCGACCTAAAATTTTTGTATTCCATGCAAAATGAGGCTTTTAAAGAAACGATGGTTGGAAGGCTATGTCTTTGCACTTTCCGAAGAGAGTTGTTCTTATTCAGTTCTTGAATGATGCTGTGAAAGCCACGGTTTTTCAACATCTTAAGTTGCGATTGGTAATATTTTTAATAAAAGAGAAAAAAATTTTACAAGTGTGGCTTCAATAGGAAAAATTGTTTCAAATATGTATCCCCAGTATTTTGAATGTTGCGAAGATGAGATATTTAAAGTTAAAAAAAAATCCCCGAAGTCAAAGGTTTGTTGCAAAATCATCTTAATAAAATACTCTGCGGAATTCTTTATAAAAAAGTACTTATGAGGGGAAAAATTGTCAAAATAGGTGAAGTTTGGGTCTATTTAAATGACTGCAAAAATAAAGGATCAATTTATTATCATCAAAGTGGAAAAAAATTCTTAAAAAATGGTTTAAAGAATAAACAGAAAGTTTTTCAAGATATTTGATTCTTTCTGGTTTCTCATGTAATGGCAAAATAAAAGAGAGTGGAGAAAAATGTCAAAATCAACTCCACATATTATCAGGAATATATTTTAAATCCAATTTTTAAATATGAAATATCGCTTTATCCACAATTCCATCAATCAGTAGAACTACATCAAGACAAAGCAAGCAGTCGCACATCACAATCTACTGTTAATTTACTGGAAAAATAAAACAAGGAATGGCTATTAAGACAGTACCCTTCACTACTTTTCCTGCTAAATCCATCCCACCTATCAATGTTTGTATCACCCATGACTTTTTGGAGATTTAAAAAGGACGTTATCCTAATGTCAACCTACCTTTGCAGGCTTTGAAAAACTGTTCAAGAGGAATGCAACAAAATACCTCTTCCAATACCAAAATAAACATTATCATGGAAGTTACGATGTAGAAAGATTGATAAAAATAAGGCTTATCAAATTGATTATTTAAAATACAAAAAAATATGTAAAATAGTTCTGTAATTACATTTTTTAAAAACCAAAAAGATGTGTAAACAGCCTCTGTAGATACAAAGTCTTTATGAAATGATATAGTCTTTTAACAGTCAACAAATAAAACTTTTAAAATAACAAAAAAAGGAAGTATTATTTATCGTATAAAATTAGCTGGTGTAGTGAAATTTAAAAAGTCATTTTTTATCATATGCATATATATATATATATATATATATATTCTTTTTCTGCTCAGCTGTTAAAAAATATTGCATTTGCAATTATTTTTCTCCAACGTTATTTTGAAACCTTTGCTTTCACAAAATTAAAAAGTAAATAATTTTAAATATGCATTCTCATCCACCATAAAGGACAAAAACATTTTTTTCTAATTTTAATTGGAAAAAAAACATTTTCTTGAAAATTTTTACATACAGAAATCTTATAAAATGCCCATTGTATTAGGCTAAAGTAATAACAAGCATACTTGAATAACTTTCATATTTCTTAAGAAAATATGTTTGAAAAATCCTAAACTAACCGAAGGTAACCAGATTGGGCACTTAAATCAATCATTTTACTTAATTGAATGCAAGATATGTTATTAAAATCACAGTTTGATGTAGGATTTATTCATATAGCTGGATTTGTTTGCTCATTCTTCAATGTCATACTTATTGCATTACATAAAAGCTAAAAATAGTCAATTTATAATTGTATCAACTACCAGTGAGACACTTTTTTTTCTGTCTTGTTAACCTTTGAGGCATATATATTGATGGAATTTTCAATGTAAAAACTCAGCTCATTAAATGGAATTCTATCGAGAAAGAAAATTCACTGCAACTAATTATAAAACATCTTGAATATTATGTACAATAGTTTTCAGAAAATACTGATATTCTGACTAACAAATCTAGCTCTAAATAGTCATGACATACTATAATCACATTTATAAACATGACAACAGGTTCAAGATATAAGAGTATATAAAAAAATGGCCATTTTATTTTATATAATTAAAGCCTCTAACATCAATACTATTAAAACAATTTTACCAATCAATAATATAAATTATCACAAAATATTTTTTTCAAAATTGATCAAATTTAAATAAAATTCTATAAAACAACTACAAACTTTAATCAGATGTAAATTCTAACCTTAGAAAAGTTTGATCTTGCCATTTAAATATTTACAAAATCTGCATTCTTTCAAAATATACTTCTAATTTTATAAAATTTAATACAATCTCAATAAATAAAAGGTATTAAACTATTTAAAATTATTTTGAAGTGTCTCTGTAAAAAGATTTGTAATTTTAAATCTGCAATGTTTTGTTTTTTTCCAGATATCTGAATTTATATATCTTTAAGAATTTTTGTCAGAATCAAATCACTTGCCATAAAAACTTAATTTAACACTTTCAGTGTCTTTCAAATTCATTTTAAATCAAATTTTAATCAAGTTGATTATCCTAAGTATTTTCACAGATGCTATTTTATTAAATTAATGATATCAATGACACGCTTTGGTTTTTTCTTCTGCGAGGACTGGCGGTCTTGCTTTCGCTGAGGATTTAGTGTTCACTTCTTTTGTAGTTTTGGAGCCCCTTTGTTTATCATTTTTAATTTTACAATAATTATTAAATAAATATTAGTAGCGATTTCATTATGATGAACTATCTATTTTTCAAAAATATATCCACAGCCTACAAACTGAAAAACCAAGGTCTTTTAAATTTACAGTTATTCAACCAATTTAATCACTACATTCCGATGTCAAACTTTTAAAAATTCAATCTCCTACTTGGACTGAATAATTTTTAGTTAAAATGTAAAACAATGTTATATGACAAAAACATGACTCAAGTTTGTCTGTTTGAGATATTTCCTAGCAATAAATAAGACATATTTAAATAATTACAACAGTATTTTAGTTACAGATAAAAAAAGAAGCTTAAGAAGTTTGAAGTAAAGCTGAAGAGTCTCTCGACTAAATCTTCCGTTAATTGAATTTATTTTGTCATACTTGTCAACAAAATATGAATTCTTTTAAGAACTCTTTTTTCTTTTTAATATCATTAGGTGTATTGGTTATTGGTTCCGCATAGGATTGCTTTGTGTTTTCCTTTTGTTTCAGTTTTTACATTTGGAAAATTCCTACCAGAAAAAAATAGATTTAAAAAAATCTGCAGAGTCACTATAAAGCATGAGATTATGTTTTGCACTTAACTCCTAATATATTATAAATTAACAAAGAAACAGTTCTAGAATAAAATACTAAATAATAAGCTGTAAAATTATTTATAAAATTTTTTTGTTTTGATATGAATTTAATTAAAAAAAAAACATAAAGCATGCTTATTTTTTTTCTGCCTGAGTAGTTATAAATGTATAAAATTCCTAAAATTTAATATGAAAATTATTAATTACTCTAAAACACTTTATACATTTATATTCTCTGGACAATCTTCTATTTTCTCAATCTTTAAGATTTTATAAATCTAACAATCCCCCTTTCAAAGCTTATTTTCTAAATAAACATAATATTACCAAACAAACATATTACATTACTACGTAATTAACAATTCTGCTTTAAAATACAATATAAAATAAATATATATATAGAAAATAATTACTTACAGGTACAAGTTAATCCAGTCAAATTATAAAAAAACTGTGATTATTGGCATTAAAACGTTTTATTAATATATCAGAAGCATTTAAAACAATTTCAATAACTTCATGCACAAAATTATGAAAATATCTGTTAATGACAAATATCTCTCTATCTGTAACCAAATTTTCAAGTTTCAGTGAGATTGATTATCTTTAATAGCACATTTCTCTTTTCTTGAGAGAATTAATTGTTCCATTCTGACTGACCATCAGACCACTCAATTCTAGGAAGATGCAATACGGTCTCTTTTTTTATCTTCGAAAGGGCTCTGTGTTCGGTTTCACTTGCTATGCATTTAGCCATAGTTCGGTGTTTCTGAAGTCCAGGCAGAGTCCATTTATTCAATTCAAGAGAATATAGTTGAAATCTGTAAATGAAGAATAACAACTCATTAAAATTACATAATTATAAAATTTCATTCTTAAAACTACAAAAATAATACCCATATGTCATAAATTAAATTTTAAAATAACTAAAGTACAATGAGACAAACTAAGCAAAATGCATGTTTCCTAAATATACTATGTGAATTTTGCACACAATGAATTAAGATAAGTGTATAATACTTTAAAAGATAAATTAAATATACTAAGTAACATTATAACTATTCTCCAACAATTATTCAGACATACTTTAAAGGATTAAATAAAAATGTTTCACTCACATTTATAGAAAAGATAATAAGTTTCAATTTATAACAAAAGTTACAGCTTGTACAAGCAACATTTTATAACAGGAACATTTTAGCAATGTCTCCAAGAAGATTTAAGAATAGCTATCTTTTGATTTTATCATAATAGAAGTAATACAGTAAGTAATAACTCAAAAACAATCTTAGAAGAATTCAAATTTAGTAATAACATATAAATTTCTTCTGTCTATTATTAAAAATGAATATAATCTTGGGAGACTCGGCATTCAAAAAGAAAACAGTGTCCATACTTTGAACTTTTAATAAATGCTTAAAAAAACATTAAATGGATGACATTTTAAAACATTAATGAATTTTAAAAGCAGTTTTTTTTATGTGAAATGAAAGGTTAAATTTCTTCCAGAAACTCTTTTTAAAAAATACTTATGAAACATTTGTTAGTAAACAATCCTACTCGCAATCCAATCCTACTCGCAATCCAATCGATTAAATTTTCATACACTTACGATTCAACTTAGTTAACAAATAAAAACATTGTATTAATGTAATAATTGTATAGAAATTTTGAATAACCCCCTAAAGTGAGTAAAAGCATTCGAAATTAGTATTATCAAGTAGCTTTAATATCTAAATCAATCACTAAGCTAGGCTTATGAACATGCAGAGTTAAAACATATTCTAGTAATTTAAGAAGAAAATAAATAAATATTTATACACTTACCTTTCTAAAATGCAAGATGACAATCGGTAAAATCTTTCTCCCGACACAACAATCATGGCGGACTTTTCCCCTCGGCGCAGAATTTTCGTTCCCCACACGCTCGGATTTCAGTCCAGACGGAATTCCAAACATGACGATCCGTTTGGCTCATTTCCTCAGATTTGATGGGTTTTTCCGTCTCGCGTTCCAAAAATCCGTGAAGTGAGTGGCCGCCTTTAGACCTCCCCGAGTCCGAAAAATACCATTTTAGAATCATGTCTGTCTTTGAACACGATAACTCGAAAAACATTAGAGCTACGGGGATGAAATTTGGTATGTGGTCTTTACACATAATTTGTAAGTTTCTGTCAAATTTTGGACAAAATCCGTCCACGGAAAATTTATCTGTATGTCCGTGTTAATGTGAACGCGGTAACTCACAAACATAAATAGCTAGGTGGATAAAATTTGGTATACATTTTTATCATCAGGAATGTTGGTTTGTATCAAATTTTGGACCAAATCCGTCAAAGAGCTGCCTGTCTGTACAATTGCATACTTTTGAATGCAATAACTTCTTTAAAAATTACTTCGATAAATGAAATTTGGTATGTGGCCTTCTTACCTTAATGGCAGATTTGTGTCCATATTTTGTGTCAACCGATTAAATAAAGGCGTTCAAATTAAAATTTCATTTTCTTTATCCAGCCCTATTGGTAATCACACCGGCTTCTAATTCCACTTCCGCGTTGGACGACCTTCGGAGATGACGTTTTGCTTATTTTATCTTCCTCTACTGCGTTAGGCGTTTCTGTTCGTTGTACTGCCTTATTTTTTTCTCTACAAGTGTTAGGAGAGAAAGTTAAGGGAAGACCACTCCTGCTGGTTTTTAAAGCGAAACGTTTCGGTGAATTGCAGCGGTGGATTCTTCTTCGTTAAATTCGCAATGCATCTGTTAATTAGCGTAGTTCTAAAATATGTCGGCAAATGAATGTGCGCGATTTTTAAAAGTACTGCAATCATCCAAAAATTCGACTTCGATGAATTTTGCCCCTCCTCGAGCCCAAAAAACAAAACATTTAGAAATTGTGTCTGCCCGTCTGCATATAAATACGATGACTCGGATTATTGGTGCAACATTTATTGCGACAACTTGGCTGAAAAGCCTCCATTCAACAACGGATTTTGAGACTCCCACTTTTGGACGATTTTACACCGGAAAGGGGTGTCGGGCAGCGAGTCATATGAGCATATTTCCGGAGTTCTTTGTTAGATAACTCTCAGTAAAATGTAAACATCACCCTTCCATTCTTCATTTCCCCCCTATTAATTCCGGCCGGCGCATGCGCAAAAGCGCGGAGTGTTTCCAAATCCGTTCTTATATAGTACAGTTGCTGCATAACCAAGTGACAATTTTTCTAACACATTTAACACTGCCCAGAATTATTAGTTTTTCAATATTGTTCAAAAGAAGCATTCTGATTATGTTATTTTCGTGAGAAGGAAGGAATTAAAACGTGAACTTTGTGGCTAATTAACTCTGACACCATTTGACTAATGTCTGCGATTCACCCTTATCAGAGGCCGTGGTGCCCTAGTTGCAAGCTTTCGGCTTTGGGGCTGGAGGGATCCAGGTTCGAAACCCGATGCCACTGAAGATCCGTCGTGTATTGGGCCTGTTGCACGCTAAATCATACGTAGTGGGCCAAACGTCCTCCCGTTGGTGTGGTGCGGAAGTTTGGAGAGGGGGTGCCAGCTCGGGTGTCGTCCTCGTCATCTGACCACCGCGTTTCAAAATGAGAAAGTCCGTCCCAAAATATCCCTCGTGTTGCTTCAAAACGGGACATTAATATAACTAAACTAAGCGCACGGAATTCAATAATGTTAAAATGAATTCTGTCACTTAAACAAGCGATGAAGCAACACCACCCATCTCAATTTGTTGGAATTTCAAAGAGGAAGAAAATGCTCGAAACCGAATATTTTTGAATCAAAACCGAATATTTCTGGGTTTTTTTTTTTTTTTCGCATCTGTTTGGAACATGCATGTGTTTACATTGGATGTTAAAAAGAATTCATCAACCTTCGTTACTGGTTGTAAAAAAACTGGTGTGTCTTTCTCGTGTTAAGCTGCGCTTTGCTTATGAAATCGGGAAGAAGAGTTCTTCAGAAGCTAAATTCAGAAAATTAAGCCTAATTGTGCGTTTCCTTTATATTAAAAAAAATTATAAATGTAAAAACTAAAAGAAATTCTAAACTTTTTTTTCAGTTCTGAGTCAAGTGTGGAAAACGGAATTAATTTGATTTTTTTTGTAACTTTCAGAAGACGATGGACAGGGGCCGAGTAAGATGTTATTGAATGGAAAGGATCATTTCCAGGTAATTTGATATGCTAGTCTGCGAATGAATGTTAGCATATAAATATGAAAATTATTTGCGGGAAAATAAGGTCGGTAAAAATACTTCATCTAAGGAACACTCTAGGGCAGGGGTTCTCAACCTTTTCTCCCTCGTGTACCCCTTGATTAGTATTTTCATTTTCGCGGACCCCCTACTGTCAAACCCCCCCCCCCCCAATCATCCGTCTATGCAAAGAAGTTTTTGTCAATAATGTTAAGGGCGTAGGTAAGCTTAAGAGTCAAATAAGGCGAATTAATGGCATTTACAGGACTTATTTATAATTTTATATTTTATTCCAATTTTAAAATAGTATTAGTTAAACGGCAAAACAAATAAAACCAGTATTGTGATAATTTCACATTAACTTATAAGGTTAGCTGAAAATTACACTTCGTAATAATCAACTATTGAAGTGCAAGAAAATTTCAATGCGATCCTTGAGCTTGTTTCATGGAGCTGAGTTTTATAAAATTGGGTTCAAATAAAGAAAAATAAAATCTCATGTCTGGAGCTGTGTCAAGCTTATTTCGATATTGATTCTTATTATATGTACAAGACGAGAATATTATTTCCGCAAGTTCTGTGTTCGTGAAAGGTATTGAATATTTTATTTCTTTAACACCGCATTCTTGGTACTCTTCTTTCACTGCTACCCAGAAGTCAATCAAATTTCTTTTTTTAAATTCAGATTCTAATGAAGAATTAATTTTTCTTTCTCTGAAATTGTTAATTTTTCAGCCTTTTGAAAAAAAGCTTCTTCCAATGGATTTAAAATCCACATATCTGCATCACTGCGCTTTGGAAAATATTGTCTCAATGACAACTTGAGTCCTTTTAAATGTGCTATTATATTAGTTTTTACCTGTTTTGTTAATTTAAGTTCGTTCTTGGATAAAATCTGTGAAGTGTCTCAAAAACTTCATACTATTTTGATTCACACAGGATTCCCCAAAATTCGGTTTCTTAATCATAGAGTCGATTTTGTCAGTTACCTTAAAAATGGTTATGGAATGGTTCTGCAATCCTAAATTAAGTTTATTTCTGTAAAAATGTCGGATAAGTACGCAAGCTACTGCAACCATCCGACTTTCATAAAATTTAGAGCTCAACGTAAAAGAGTGGTCTTCAAAACGCATATGAACTTAATGCCTCAGTTCAAACAATCTTGCGCGTACATTTCCTTGCGAAAGCCATCTCACTTATGTGTGCATGCCATGTCTGCCCATGTCTCCACACAAAGATTTGAACAATCGGGTGTTAGTTGAATTAGCCGCTAAATGGCGCATTAGTAAAGATGGTTTCATGCTGCCATTTGACAATATCTCTCCTCAAACAATGCTGAGTGGTTTCGGATAATCTTCACCACCCGTGACGAAAAATCCATATTTTAAATATTCGTCAGAATATTTTCTCTTCTTCTCAGGCGCACTGATCTTTTGGGCTTTTTCTTTAACAAATCGATTTTATTTCTTACCTGAACAGACCAATTAGTCGGCCTTTGCCCTTCACGATTATCGTCTTGCTGATCCACGGTTATTTCCATAGCTGCCAAATCGGTGGTTCGAATTTCAGTTCTAGATGTCGATCTCTTATGAGTTCCAGTTTTCAACCACTTGTCCATTTTGAGAAATCCAACAATATCGAATTAAGTCGCTCTAAAGATAAACACATCAAATTGAGCACGCATAGCCTATAAATATCAGTTTGTGCCACAAAACAAACCCAACCAAACCAATCAAATTGAGCACCGATAAAACACAAAGCTTGATTTATAAGAACAGTCGTTATTCATTATGCATCCCAATCGAGCAATTAATAATGCCTGCGTTTAATCATACTTTGAATAAAAACGTCAAAACAAGCATCTTTGAGAGGATTCCGGATTGTTCTCAATAAGCCTAAACTAGAAGAACAAAAATAAAAATCATAACACACTGGCGCCTAGTGAAGCTACAACTTTTGCGAACACACTGATGATTTATACATAATCGGGGCTGGTGAAGACAAAATATCAATCATTTACCAGGTTTTCTCTTTCTTTCTTTTTTCTTATTTTGAACGCTGGTTTTAGACTATCACAACTTTTACTTTTCATATGCATTTAGGAAAACAAAATATGTAACTTTTTTAATCCTTTGTATTTTCTTGTGCCCGCCATTACCGACTTTGATTTTGCTTACCCCCAACTGGTCCTCTGCGCACCCCTAGGGGTACGCGTACCACAGGTTGAGAATCTCTGCTCTAGGGGAAAATGCACCAAAGATAAAGGAGAAACAGTAGTTAAAACTAAATTATTTATTTATAAAACATAATATGAGAAAGGTATTTACACATATGATTATTTACATATTAGACAAGAGAGAGATTTAGGGTTTGTCAGTTACTTAGTTAAATATCAACTTACACCACGTTTAAAAGGTTAGCCCATCGCCGCCATGCTAAAAGGGAAGAGACCCCCTTAGCTTCTTACGCTCACCAATCTACCGCGTTCTTCTTAATTTCAATATGCCCCGGATTAAAACAATTATACTCGGTTTTTAACGGAGAAACACCTACGCATCACGTGACTAGCACGCTTGATCGTTATCTTTCCGCTGACACAACAATTATTCAAATGAGCTTGTTCGAAAAGTGAAAAAATATTATTAGGAAGGAATTCAACTTACGCTTTGAAGCTAGACGGGACAATTCCTGCATAAATTTAAAACTAACATAATTCGATGCAGCTCGGGCGAAACTGTTTAGGGGTCATCATTTCTAAGAGGTCAGAAATCGAAAATGGCTCCGTCGAACGGATACAAAAATTTGAAATCCAAAGAATTAACTAAATTGATAACATCTAATTATTTAAGTATGATTAAAAAAGGCACCAGAACGGAATGTAGCCTTGAAGCCCTCGATTTGCACGTGAGGTACCCAGCATGTAAGGGGCCGTTCAAATATTACGTAAGCACCCAAGGGGGGGGGAGGGGGTTTGCGATTTGCTTATTTTTGCTGACAAGGGGGGAGGGGGAGTATGAGTGATACTTACGTAAGACATTGAACTCACTTTATTTCCGAAAATCTCTTGTAACTTGCACAAATAATTTAATTTAAAAAAATTAAATTTGAAAAAAAAAGTTAAATTTGGCAAAAGAAAAATAAACTTGATTTTTTGTAAGCTTAAACTTGAAATTGTAAGGAAATTAAACTTACTTTTTTTTCATTTCATTTTAAGCCTAGTTAGAGTTTTTATTTGAATTAAGTCCTAAAATTTTTAAAATTAGATTATTACTGTTATACGTTTTGTAAAAAAAAAGAACAGGGGGGGGGTTGCAGTTTGCTTACGTAATTATAAGAGGGGGGTTTGCGATTTGCTTATTTTTGCTGACAAGGGGGGAGGGGAGGTCAAAAAATACCAAAAACATGCTTACGTAATATTTGAACGGCCCCTAAAGTTAATCTATAGACCCTACATAGTATAACAGTAATAAAGGGAGCTCGCGGCCGAATGATTAATATTTAAACCGTCATAGATGGACTATTTTTCCATGTCTAAATAAATGGAACAATAACGAAGTCTAAATTGACACTCACCCGTCCTATTACTAATAGAATAGGACTGACTAATAATTAGTTATATTTGGTAAAATATTTTTGACACTAATTTCATGCCACTAACCCCCCGTAACTGTTCGGGCTCTCAGCCGAAGGAGGTGAAGTGAAGAGTGGAAGAAAAGTTGCGCTTGATTGAGGTGGTAGACGCCATTAATGGTATTCGGTCTCTGCACGGAGTGTGCACGTTTTTGTAGGAGTTCTCGAGGTGAACTCCGAGTTAGTAATTAGGAGTAATCTTGAAGGTGAATCCTAATTGTACATATGTATATATCTCCTATATAATCGTATATAGTAGAATTAATAAACTAGTGAGAAAAAAAGTGAATTTATTGAAGACTGGAGTACACAGTTATTACACTAATATTTTGAGCAACAAAAAAACTAATAAAATATGACCGAGTTATGACAACTGGAATTCAAGCCAATCAACAGCCACTTCTTGGAAGCTCCTTGTGTTGATTGGTGGCACACCCTAAAGTAGTGATATTCAAAGCTTCATAACTCTGCGATGCGAACTATGGAAATTGTTTTACACTTCTTTACATATGACTAATAAAACATGGAGTTTGTGCAGAAATATCGTACTTCATAATTTTTCAGCAGTACATTTATTGACTCGAACAACATAAGATGTAATTCTTTACGTCATTTAAAGCATTTTTCCAATTGGAAGTGTCCGCACTTATCTTGGTTCAATAGCTAATTTCTAAACCGTTAGAGATAAACGTATAGTTCTAATTGGAAAAATGCTTCAGTAAAGGGGAGAATTGCAGTCAATTCTGGATAATTTGAACTTGTTTAATTCAAAATTCTGGATAATTCGAAATTTTTGAATTTTCCAGAATTTTGAAATTCCTTGAATTTTGTATTAAAATGTTAAAAAAATCGTGGATAATTCGAATTTTTCGTACGATTGCCCTTAAAATATTACGGTAAAAATTGTTCCTGAGACTTTTCTCAGCTAAGGTACATTATTTATTTTAACGGTCTTTCTAAGGAAAAGAAAAGCGAGGGTTGGAATTACCCTCTCCCCTCCCTACTGCATTCACAATTGATTGGTCATACAAAGCCTGTCTGCATTTTCAGATTGCATTCACAGAAGCAATTAAAAATATCTGCCTTTTTTTAAAGTTATGAATAATTAAGCTAGTAAAAAATGTTCGATTTAATGGAAAAAATGTAGCAGTATTCTTAGATAAAGTTAAATCTTTGATCGTGGAATTAATCTTTTTTTATTTATCTCTTCTGTTTGAGAGAATATATGCAATTCGAATTTTTGGATATTTCGAACTTTTTCTCTGGTCCCTTCAACTTCGAATTATCCAAGTTTTACTGTATAATTTATGTTTTCTGAAGTACTAAATATATTTTTGAAAAAATTACGAATTCTAATTCATTATACGGTCTTATCAGTCATGTTTAGTAAAATATTCTTCACACACTAACATTTGAAACAAAACAGTTCCTCTCCTCTGCTATTAAAACCGAGCGAGTTGTGGAGCTTCGAATTACATAATTTTAAACTAATCAACGGCCTCGACGAGTAAATCTTACGCATTGATTGGCGGATCGTCCGAGGCGGCTATTGAAATGGTGTAAAGTGGTCTAAGTCAGCGATATTCAAAGCTCCATAACTTGGTAAATTTTAAGCGCAGAAGAGTGGAACTTTTTTAGTTTAAAATGCTAAAGTATGAAGAATCTTTTACTAAATATGACTCATATAGAGATGTGTATTTATAGACTCAAAAAACGTATATTATAATTCTTCCCTTCATTTAAAGCATTTTTCCAACTGGATTTACAAGTCTATCTCTAACGGTTTAGATATTGGACCACTATAAGTATGGACATCCTGTATATATATGCCTATGTCTAATGACTAGGAAATTATCTTTGGGACACCACGTTTAGAGTGGAGGCTCTGTATAAAATTAAGCTGCTTAATCACGTAATTAATAATTATATTGCCTTATTGTTAAATTATTTAATCTATATGGCCTGTTTAGAGCCCTGATATCTTGATGGTATACATTTCGGGAAAGAACCAGTGGACTGTAAGCCAGCAACCCCTTTCTAAACTCGATAACTTCGTTGTCCTATAATTCAAAACAAATTTTAAGCGTCATAAGAAAATAGCCATCGAAAACTATCATGAATACTCAACTGACAGTTTAAACCCTCTCACACCGAGCTAGGCGATCTAACAATTTCCCCCTTAACATCGCCTGTCTGAGACGGTTGGCTTCTTTTGAAGGTCCCGAGATCGTTTCGAACACACAGGCGCTAGGGGGTCCAATTATCCACAGCCCATTTCCATGCGCATTAAGAGAAAGCATTGGGGGAGGTGTCCATCCAGGTTGGCAGGGTCCAATTCATGTTGCTTCCTCCCCAAAACTCCTCGTTTTAAAGGGGCATAACACTTTTTACCAAATATTTCTTCTTTTTATGTACCTTCTTTTTTTTATCTTTTGTTTGACTTCGTTCAGCAATGTACACTGCCGAGATTGATATGTTATGATCCCCCTTGCTTTTTAAAAAATTTTCCTGTGGAAGAGAATACAGTTAAACCTGTTTAAAGCGGACACTGAAGAAACGGAATCCTTTCTTAAGCAGAAAAAATATTTGGTCCTGTCAAAAAATATAGGAAGTTCCATGGTTCATCCCCTCCTTAAAACGGAACCTGTCTAACGCGGAAACGGACAGAATTTCTAAGAACAATTCACAATATTTAATTGCTAGAAAACCTTTTCTAACGGACAAAAATTCGCGCCATTTCTAAAAGTTCTTTCTCTTTCCTTTCTCTCGGTGGTCGCCTCTCTTATCGGCCATTTTTGTTTGAGGCGGAATTTTTTGCCCAAGAGCAATAATGTTAAAATAACCTCTAAGGACGGCCGCTTGAACCCCACTGAGTGTGGTGGTTTGTCACCTATTCAACTTCAATGATGCACATTTCGCTCCGTTGGTTTGACAAGGTTCTAATTGACATTTTCGCCGAAATTGAGATTATGAGTTTATACTATTATACTGAGTTAGATTTATAAAATGAATTGACTATAGTTGAATTCTAGTGGTAAATAAACGAACTACTAGTGTGCCATGGTTCTATCACTGCAGGCATTTATATTTTTCAGTTTGACAAAGTTGTAACTGCGTTTTTTCTGTGAGAAGGTTCTATCTGCTTTTATTTTGACCACTAATCAGCTGTATTATTAGTCTAGCAGGCTATGATTGTTTGTTTGAGCATTTCATTCATTATAAAAGTTGTGTACGGTTTTAAATCTAATATAGCTCGGTTCTGTTAATATCTGGGTTCTCACCTCAGTATTGGGGAAATGTATGAATTGTACCTCCAACAGTGTTGCACTGAAAAAATATCTGCAGTTAGAAAATTGATGTACTACAGAATTTTTGTCATTGAGTGCCTTGGATGTTACTCCCCAAAAAGCGACAGATGTGACCTTTGCAAGAAATTCAAAGTGCCGAAACAAACTCAAAAACTGACGGATGACATTAAATATGAGTATGATGTGCATCAAACGTCAAAAATGAGCATACGAGAAGCTAAGAATGAAGAGAAGAAAAACAAAGATTTGCCTATATTACTATATTAAATTTCGAATCGAGTAAGAACTTTGTACCACACCATTGTAATTTATATAATATTTGTTACTCTGACAAAGTTCTATGTGCAGTTAGAATCTTTCGGGAAAGCTATTTCTGTTTTGAACAAGGTTCTACCTGCATTTGGCTGTGTTCCAAAACAAATCAGGCGTCAACTTCGTCCACAGGAGCCGGTTTAATCGTACCCCAATAGCTACTTCGTCCACAGGTGCCGGTTTAATCGTATCCCAATAGCTACTTCGTCCACAGGAGCCGGTTTAATCGTACCCCAATAGCTACTGCGTCCAGCGCAGCCGGTTTAATCGTACCCCCAATAGCTACTGCGTCGATACCAGCTTCATGTTATCTCAGTCTGATAAAACTTACAACGCGCTAACATATTCGGCGTATCCATTTCGATATTGGAGGACCGAAAGTTCAAAACCCGATTACAAACTTGAGATTGCTGCGGGCCAATTCTCTCTATATCCAGACTGGAGAATTCTCACAACAAATGAAGTTTACAAAAAACTGTTAGTTTAAATTTTAATTCAATGTTACGAGGTTTCCCTTAACAAGCAAGGCCGCTTTTTTACGAGAGAAGGTGCATTTTTCTCATCCAATAACGAATAGGGGGGATTTCTCTCACATCTGCTATGAACACGATCTGTCTTATACGTGAAAGGATTCCGCTATATTCGAAATTGGTTGAGGAAAAAATCAGTTTTGTCTTCCTCTTGTAAAAATTAGGAAATTGAGAGAAGTCGTGTTGCATGTTAAGCGGGGCTCTGGAACACGGGAAGCAAAAACCGATGAAAATGGATTGAACTGATGGAATTCCGAATAGTTTGGAGTCTGATTGGAATGGCCGGATAACCTTTTGAGGGCTTCGCTGCAAGGAGGTTTTGCCTAGTTTTAATAATAATTTTAATCATGCTGCTGCAGAACAGTGTTGTGTATATAATAATTTACAAGTTTTCTTTTAATGTTTATCAAGATGATAAACCCAATCGTAATAAATGCATCTTATTAGAAGAAAAATGGTCTCTCTCGTCTTTATGCGTACTTTGTTGTCTCTGTATTCCAACACCATTCAACTTTTGTCAAAGCCTTAGATAATTTAAATAATAATTTAAAATATAACGGCTACCCAAATAATTTCTTTAAAGTCAATTACAGTCGGACCTCTATTTAACGAACCTCTATTTTACGAATTTCTCTATTTTGCGAACTTTTCCTTGGAACCAAGAACATTTTGCGAATGTCTTCGTAAAATGTTCTAAAACCCCCAAATAGCGAAGTGCGTTCTCTATTTAACGAACTTTTTCTTGTGATCCAATATTTTTCTCCCTATTTCTCAAAATATTTCTGAACATTTCAAACTTATTCTTTCTTTTAACGCATTTTATGGTGATCAATGACCTTGAGGCTGGAAAATGTCAAAGCGAAAGTGCTTGAACATCAAAGAAATAAATTTAATTCTTCATGAGGTGTATAAAGGCATGAAGAAAAAGGATATTGCTTTAAAATTTGTCTTATATATCAACCATAAAAAAAACGTGATAAGATACAAAATTATGATCCATCGAATTCTTGTTCGAAACGTTTAAGAGCATGTGTCTATGAAGATGTGGATGAGGCAGTTTTGAAGTGGACAGTGTGAAAAATAAAAACAATACAGTAATGAATTGCGATGAAGACGAAGATGATGAAGATGGAAATGATTATGATGCAGAAATCAACAACCCCTCGTATGATGAAATGCTAAAATTCATTAATTTTAATATAATTTTTTTAAAATTGAAAGTACAGTGTATTTCCGGACAATGTTTTGTTTTATTCTTGTTTTCCTTACAGATTTCTTTTTGATGGGCAAGATATATAAAACAAATAGATATTAATTTTCAAAATAAAGGTGTGATTAATTACTTTTTTAATAATATTTAGTGTTTATGAATTTAAAATCTGTTTTGTGTAGTTTAAAGTATTTTAATAGGAGAATCTGTATTTAACGAATTTTCCATATAACGAACTTTTTTTGGGACTTAGCGACTTCTTTAAATAGAGGTCCGACTGTACTTACTTAGAAAGGGATAAAGAGCTTTTTAACTTGGTTCGAATTTTTCTCCATAGATGGAGCCAGATATGCCAGCCTCTAGACCTAATTTTCTTTGTTCTGGTATGTCTCGATAGCGTCATTCTTACTTGTATTGGCAGAGGCTAACGTTGTTTACTTTATCTATTCTCTATTGGATTTGTTATAAAAAAACTTTATTAAGTTTTTTCTTTTTTCTAAAAAGGTTTTTCCTTTATTTCAGTTATTGAATAAATTCAGGCCACAGAGGGAGTAATTTTTGACTATGTAGTCATTCCCTTGACAGAAAATTTATCCATATTAGAACACCGATGGCGAGTGGCCTTTGAAAATGTTCTCCATTCGAGTTCTTCTCCATTCTTTTAATGTGTTTTAATTTTTATTAAAGCATGATTTTTGTTGTTTGATTCTATAGTAATTCGTTAGTTAATTATGGACAATATTGTTGATGCAATTACTGGATGGGACGCAAAAGGTGTATTGTTATCGCTATTGTTTACTTCTTCTGTTTCTTCTGTATTTTCTTCTTTTTTGTATTCATATAACTGTCTTTTGTATTTTATTGGCAGTTGCAGCATTTTTGCGCCATTCTGTCTAATACAAAGTTTAGATTAATTTTTAACTAATTTAATTAATTTTTTGTATCTTTTGTTAAATTATTTCACTTAA
Source organism: Araneus ventricosus (assembly GCA_013235015.1). Classification (NCBI taxonomy): domain Eukaryota; kingdom Metazoa; phylum Arthropoda; class Arachnida; order Araneae; family Araneidae; genus Araneus; species Araneus ventricosus. Next base: position 2,141,618 of record BGPR01000051.1, on the reverse strand, counting down.
TTCACAAATTATTACTTGTTAATGCAACATGCATGTTGCTCTGTTATAAAAAAATATAAAACGCTAATTACGATAGTTTTTGATGTTTCATTTCAATGTAAATGAACTTTTCATTTCAAGTTTTCGTGGTAACGTAGATGTATGAGAAAGCTTTCTTGGATTTGTTTTGGTGAACGTTATTTTGAAATGTAAAAATTATAGAAAAAATTCCACCGAAGGCTTTCATCTGTCTTCTTGTATACGAAGTGTAGAAAGAGAAAGTATAGTAATCGTCAAAAAATTCGACCTCAAGTGTTTGACGAATCCGCATCTTTTAAGCCTCCCCTGAGTCAGGAAAAAACCCTTTTTGGATTTATGTCTATCTAGATCTGAACACGATTACTCAAAAATTGAAAAGAACTCTGAAAATCCTTACTCCACCAATATTGTTTTGGGCTAAACCCTTTGATGTTGCTACCCGTATTTGATAGAGCTCTGCAATATAAAAATTTTATGTTAGTATCATCGGTTTAAAACAAAACTCACAACTAGCTGTACCTAAGAGCATTAAATTTGGAGAATGCAGTTCTCTTGTTAAAAAACGCATCAACAATATTGAAAAATTCCAATTAGTTCTAAATTTAATTCATTAATTACATTTTAATTCATGAGTGGTAAGCTCATATCTTGCGGTAGATTTCCAGCTAACTAAAGAAGAAGTTTGATAGTATAGTTTATTAAAATAGTGAAAGGACAATAAATTTAAATTGAAGTTTTTAAATTTTGCAATTCGTAATTAAATCACTTATAAATAATAAATTAGCACCTATAAAGTGTGAATCTAAAATAGAGCATCTATACTTTAAATCATTCAATATTGTTTTATACTGTTTGATATTCGTTTTTGAAATATGTGATTACTTTTTAAATGAAAAAAAGGATAAATTTAAATTTCAGCGGTAATCTCAGTCTTTAGATCATTTTCTCTTTTATTCTGTCGGATTTTAAAAGCAGAAAAGACAAATTTATGCATTATTATATGCCAAAAATTTCTGCGTTCCTCATGGTGTTCTGATCAGAGTATGATAAGGCAGCATGCCACATTTAAAGATTCTGAATTATGAGCTTTCCGTTTGCAGAGAGAACAGACATTATCTTTATCGATGCTACCGTTAAAAGGTATAATTCAGTTATTTCATAGAATAACTATGTATTCAGCTAAGTAACTAGGCAATTCATGAAATACCTAGTTATTCTATGAAATAACGGATTGGAAATAAATAGGTAATGCATAAACTGCCTAGTTATTCAATGAAGTAACGGATTCCACGCTTTAACTGTAACACAGAAATTTATTAAATACTGGAGTTTCTTTTAGCGTTTAAAAAATTAATTCTATTTATAAGGGCTTGTGGTTTTATTTAGGATCGTAATTATTTTATAAAAATAGTGAATAAATTATCACAAAAGCAATTTTGATGTACTGTTTAAAAAAACGCTGAAAAATGTATCTGAAAAAAAAGTTGAAAGTAAATATTTATTATTTTAATATAGTTAATGGTTAATATTTGCATATTTTAACAATTACGCTTAAAACCACGTGAAAACTTAATCGTGCTGTAACATCCAGTTGTTATACTGTTGAAAGTAAAAGAAAAATATTTGAAATGTAGAAGGTAATTGCAAGGTCCATTTAATCTTAACTATGTTTATGCATAGTAAAGAGGCATATGCATATGTAAGTTTTAAGAGCATCATAGTTTTATCAAATGTACAATAAGAATTTAAAAGTCATAAAATATTATTACTTATTTCATTAAATATAATATGTTGTTTTTAATATTCATTATTATTTTTTTTGTTTACCGAATAAAAAAAGTCTTTAAAAGAAAAGTAAATAAAAATATAAAAAATAACTACTTATTATCTATAACAAACACGGTGTTTCTTTCTTCTAAAGAAGCACGTATTCTTTCTAATGGGAACAATAGTTCGTGCTGCGATCTATCGGTGAAAACTGAAATTGGCTGAAATTCATATTAATATCATTTTGTCAACCCATGGAAATCGGCTTTCTGTTGTTTTTTTTTGTGTATCTGCAGGAGTAATAAGCTTAATAAATTAGTTTCTGATATATTGCAAAAAATATCAGAGGGTTTGATCATAACTTTGTTGAATTATGATCTAATTTTCTTGCTAATGGGAAATTATGTATTTGTGGCTACGTTTTACTTTTATAATGCAGTAATGTTTATACGGACAGAAATGAATAAAGGCAAAAGTAATGAAAAATGTGGCAATAAAAGATAATTCGAATGGTATAGGTACTTAATAAAACCAATACATAATACTTCGCTTGGGGACGACAACGTTTGATGCTAAAAATCCCTAAACTCGTCGGGAGAAGCTTTCTCAAGATAGTTACAGTACTTCGATACCTTCACATTTTTCATTTTTTTCGGAGTCGAAACGATCTGATTAAGTTTTTTTATACAAAAAAGGCTTAGTCAATATACTTTTGACATAAAAAACGATAAAAGCTCTATTGATATAATTTATTTTTAGATCAGGAAATTCATAAAACTGTTTAATATAAATTTTAGAAAAAATTCTGTCAGTATGTGATATTTTCAGATGTTGCTCTAAATTCGACGTTTAATCCACTGTTCATTACAGAATTTCTTCCGAAAGCTTCCAATTACGTAAAATAAATCTGCAGGCCAACGAAATGAGTAATTTTAGATATCATTACGGTGAGCCTATTGTTTAATTTAGAATA
>BGPR01000051.1:2106516-2138850 GCA_013235015.1 Araneus ventricosus | reverse complement strand
TGTTTACCGAATAAAAAAAGTCTTTAAAAGAAAAGTAAATAAAAATATAAAAAATAACTACTTATTATCTATAACAAACACGGTGTTTCTTTCTTCTAAAGAAGCACGTATTCTTTCTAATGGGAACAATAGTTCGTGCTGCGATCTATCGGTGAAAACTGAAATTGGCTGAAATTCATATTAATATCATTTTGTCAACCCATGGAAATCGGCTTTCTGTTGTTTTTTTTTGTGTATCTGCAGGAGTAATAAGCTTAATAAATTAGTTTCTGATATATTGCAAAAAATATCAGAGGGTTTGATCATAACTTTGTTGAATTATGATCTAATTTTCTTGCTAATGGGAAATTATGTATTTGTGGCTACGTTTTACTTTTATAATGCAGTAATGTTTATACGGACAGAAATGAATAAAGGCAAAAGTAATGAAAAATGTGGCAATAAAAGATAATTCGAATGGTATAGGTACTTAATAAAACCAATACATAATACTTCGCTTGGGGACGACAACGTTTGATGCTAAAAATCCCTAAACTCGTCGGGAGAAGCTTTCTCAAGATAGTTACAGTACTTCGATACCTTCACATTTTTCATTTTTTTCGGAGTCGAAACGATCTGATTAAGTTTTTTTATACAAAAAAGGCTTAGTCAATATACTTTTGACATAAAAAACGATAAAAGCTCTATTGATATAATTTATTTTTAGATCAGGAAATTCATAAAACTGTTTAATATAAATTTTAGAAAAAATTCTGTCAGTATGTGATATTTTCAGATGTTGCTCTAAATTCGACGTTTAATCCACTGTTCATTACAGAATTTCTTCCGAAAGCTTCCAATTACGTAAAATAAATCTGCAGGCCAACGAAATGAGTAATTTTAGATATCATTACGGTGAGCCTATTGTTTAATTTAGAATAGAAATTAAAATACATTTTAAAAAGAAATTCGTAGTGAAAAGCAATTTTTCTTTATTATATGTATGAAGTTTTTGAAAAATAAACAGTTTAATTATTTTTATATCAATTATTTAAATGAGCTGGAATGCATAACACTTATTTAATCCTTTTAAACATTAGATGGCAGCATCACTTAGCATTAAAATTTCTTGTCTTTTATTCGCTGCTTTCTCAAATTGAAAAAAATTGATAAAAAAAAAACGCTCAAACAAGAGAATAATAGTTCATTTAATTTTCCTTTTCACTGTTTGACGGAAATAATTTTCTGCTTTGCAGAAAATTATTCTGCAAAGCGTAGTTGCAAGTTAATTTGCAGTGCATAGTTTTAAGTAACTCTTGCTAACATAAAAACTAAGAACGCAGAAATAGTAATTTCATTTTATACACCGAATCAAAAATATTTCGTTCTTATCATATCCTTTTTAAGTATTAATTTTTTATTATTATTCAAAAAATTCATTCAATTGATTTTTAATAGCAAATCAAATATTTGTTTTTAAAGGGATCGCAGCCATATATTTCACTTTCATTAGCTACTTTGAGACAGACTTTATTAATTACTAACCGCCTTCAGCGACCAGCTTGTTCGCCGGGAATATAATTTCAAATGAATCTCTTATGCGTAATTTTATATTCCCTTAGCAAAGTAATTTTTAACTTCAATTTGCGATAGACATTTAGCCCGCGTTCTTTCCGTATCCGACTTTACTTTCTTATTCCTTATAAACACAACAGCTCTCTTAATCGTATTAAAAACTACATTGCTGACCTGTAAAAAATATTGATCTGCATTTTATTTCAATATTTTAGTCAGTCATTTTGTGTAATATAATTAGAAAGTATATTTGAATATTTTTTTCTGCATTACTCAAGAAGTGTACAAAAAAATTTGGACAGAAATTAATCATTTGTAATGAATTTAAAATATCACCTTTATTTTTATCATTAAAAGGTTTTATACTTAATTCAGAAAATCATTCATGTTGCTTCATTCGCTATTTTCTTATTGATTGCGAGATGAGCTTTTTAAATCCTTTCCTTCACACTGTAAATGACAAACAATGGCTGTCCTTTCATTGTTGACAAATGACCGCTTAGCGGCGTCCTCCCTCGTCCCCCCGCCCTTCCTCCCTACCTCTGGTCGAAAAGAGAAATGGTCTCCTTGAGCGACCTTGACCGCAGTTAATGACAATTTAAAACCTTGTAAAATTTAAAGCAATTATCGCACAGTACTCATACTAATATCATTGGAAAGATAATTGTTTACACTTTAAATTGGTATAAAATTATTTTCATGCAATAGGAATCTTTCGGAAGTTATTCCCGAAAATATGGCCGAAAGCGTTCAAAATTTGCTTAATTTTTAAATAATTAAAATTTGAATTAAAAAAATTGAAAAAAAAAATGGTTCCGAGGTGCGCATTCTCACCCTCCAAAGTATACCTGTACCAAATTTGGTAGCTCTAAGTTCAACGGTCTGTTCTGTAGACCGCCAACACACGCACACAGACTTTCTCTTTTATTATTAGTAGAGATTATAACTGAAACAGATATTACCAAAGGTTTGGAAAATTCCAAAGAATTTTTTAAATGTAGTTTATATTAACAATTTTTAAATCAATTTTATCGGCATTTTCCCAATATTTTGCCTTCAGATTTGCGATTACCATATTTCAAACTTACTCTATAACACTGCGCATCTTGAGTAAAATCTGAACTTGCAAAAATCATATTAAATTGAACAATACTTTTTACAATTAAAATTATCGAATCAATTTATTAGAGCTCTAAATATACCAGACCCGTTTTGATGTAATATTAAGGAAATAATATGCCAGACATAAAGCAGCAAATTAGTTTAAAGAAAGTAAGTAATTGAATTTCGTAATTCTTGGAACGAAGCTGAAGTTCAATTACTTACTTTCCTTAAACTAATTTGCTGCTCGACTTCTCCTTTTAGTTTTTGTTGATACTCATCTCTGATCAATATATCATCGAAGATATTCTATTACTTTGGAATAATTAGTCGTAATTAACAAAAAGTTTTCAGTTCTCACTTAAGTTGGAATCCTGTTACACTGATGAGTCAGATACTGAAATTTCATTACATAACTTTCTTTGCCCCCCCCCCTCCGAAATAGGATACCCCGCTCAGCCCTCCAAAGGTTTTGCAGAATTTTTGACAGTATTTTAAAATTTATCCTGAATGTCGATATTACAGTATTTTTTGCGATACTCTACGGAATTTATTTTGCTGCATTCTTTTCATGCAAAGTTAATCCTAGTCAGAATTATTGAAACTTTAGTGACCCACGCGTCGTTTTTCAAACTCAACAATATGTATATTACTTTATGTAAAAGAGATAATATGAGCAGCTGCAGTGTTAATTAAGTATTATTAATGTGTAATTTAAATTTTGACATGCTTGTAATAAATATTATTATTAATTAAGAATTTGTAAAATCTGCGTGTTTCAAGAGGGAGTAAACTTCTATAAAATTCCTACTTCCGTTTTTCTAAACTCATTTTATTTAAAGTTTTTATTAAGATGTTAAAATTATTCAAAGGTTCCGTATTCAAATTTTTGTAATGTGGGTTTTGTAAATATCAAAAATATGATTTAATACAGGAGGGATTGTAGTCCGGATTATGGATTTTTTTTACTTCTTCCGATCCGAAACTATAATGTAGATTCATTATCGCTCTCAAAATTTGTTTTAGAACAAACGCATCATTCAGAGATTACATTAATTCTTTTAGATGCACAAGGTTCAAGCGACGGGCTAAATTTCCAGAGTCTTTTTTCCCCCATATTGCATGAAGTTGCACTCAGTGTTAAAATATATAAACAACTAGCCGCCTTCGGCGACCAGCTTGTTCATCGGGAATATACAATTTTAACTGAATATCTTATGCATATTTTGATATTTATGCTTCCCTTAACAACTTAATTTTAAACTTCAGATTGTGGTAGATATTTAATCCATGTTCTTTTAGTGGCCTCCACCTGTTCTTTTCATTGTCTACATAAATATCCCGGAGCATGTCATGTAACATATAAATTGCACGTTGTCGGTGCCATCTTCACTTTCTTATTCCTCTTGCAAAATATGCATTAGATTTCAACATTAAATTGGCACAACACATTTTAGGCCAGTGGCGAGTTAACTGGATTAAAACTTGCTGAAAAAAGAATGAAAGCATAACAACAATAATCATTCAGATTACAGAATATATTTCTTAATATACGTAATATCTTCTTCTTGTAGAGCTTGGTTTACAGAAAAGTTTTGATGAAATAAAATATGAAAGCAAAATGTATTAGTAACTACTATATAACTTGCAAAGGAAGAGCGGTATGTTGCAAGTTCGCACCGGGCTGCAAAATTTGTAGCTACGCCACTGGTTCACAATCTGGGCGTTGAGTATTTACTAATCTCCAAATCAGATAATCTCAAAGATGTATTTGAGATTAAATGAAAAAAAAACACAGAAAAGGGTGTTAGCTTTCAAAAATGTATTAATTGATATGTGAGAAAATATAAAAATGTTCCATTTAAATAGATAATAAATAAATAATAATGAAGCTAAAACTGGCAGAAGCAGATTCCAGGTTATCACGTGCCGACATGATAAGGACTTTTTTGGTGGGCAGGGTACGAAGGGGTTATGAAATCGGCTATCCTGTGTGTACATTCACCTAATAACTTTAAAAATCCACCAATAAATGAAGTCTACGAAAGAGTAGCTTTCATCGAACTGAAAATTTGTCTCTGCAATTTGTCAACTATCAACAAATATGGGAAACAAGTCTTTTTCCAAATTCTGCATTTCCTGTTTGAAAGTATGTTTGAATATAAGAAAAAATATTTGATTATGGTAAGGTGACCAAATTTTCTGAGCTTGATGTGTGGAAGAAGGGGTACATTTATTGTGGAGAGATTTGCTATTTTCTCTTCAGGTTGATTTCTCCACAATGATCATATTACGGTGACCGTATTCTATACATATTCTATATGACCGTATTCTATATGTTCAAAAGTATCCGGACACTTTCGGATTTTCACATTTTTTAGAATTTCTCTGGAGAGGCCAGATCAACTGCCTTTGAACTTCGACCATGTAAAAGATAGACTTTAACTCACATCTTACAGTGAAGATTCGGTCACGAAGGCATTTAGGGGGCCGACTAGAAATTGATGAAGAAGAAAAAAATCTGGGCTCACCTCGTTCCACAAAAAACTGATAATGATTTACAAATTTCATCAATGGTTTTGCTTTATATGCACATTGCTTACATGCATTTTCGTAAAAATAGAAAGAATATTCTGGAAGATATAAAGGTTTTCTTTAAAAAAATCCAAGATTTTCCCGCATGTTTTTTGCTTATAACATGCAGAGTTTTCCACCAAATTATACGAAATTTATTGAAAAAGTGACAATACCTTAAAAACGCCTTGTGTAAAAATTTGGAATAAATACTTTGGATATTAGAAGAAATATAAGTAATTGTAGTAAATATTTTTTTACTGCGCATGCGAGAGAAGTAGCGTAATTTTTCTTTCGCAAACTCAAAGCCAGATATATAGGACGACTTATATAAAAATTCCATTCGAATACCATTAATATTTAGAAAGATATCGGCATTGCAGTTAGCAGAATTTCTTCTTCTCTCTAAGAGAAACAAAATGATGAAGGTTTTTTCCACATATTGATATTTTTTAAATCTGGATTTTCAAATAATTTAATAGAATTTAATAAAAAATTAATATGCTGAAAACCCAGGCATACTTATAAATAAAATTTATAATTTAAATTGTAGTTAGACGATTACTATCTGAAGATTAAAAAATATCAATTTTTTTGAAAAAAAAAAACCCATCATTTTGTTTCTCTTGGAGAGAAGAAGAAATTCTGCTAACTTCAATGCCGATTTCTTAATAAATATTTATGGTATTCAACTGGAATTTTTAAATAAGTTGTTCTATATATCTGGCTTTGACTTTGTCAAAGAAAAATTACGCTATTTCTCGCGCATGCGCAGTAAAAAGAAATATTTACTACAATTATTCATATTTCCTCTAATATCCAAAGTATTTATTCCAAATTTTAATATATTTCAATAAATTTCGTATAATTTGGTGGAAAACTCTACATGTTATAAGCAAAAAACATACGGGAAAATTTTGGATTTTTTTAAAGAAAATCTGCGGAACGGGATGAGCCCAGATTTTTTTCTTCTTTATCAATTTCTAGTCGGCCCCCTAAATGCCTTCGCGACCGAATCTTCACTATAAAATGTGAGTTAGAGTCTATCCTTTACATCAGAGGTTCCCAAGCTGTGGTACGCGTTCACGCGAAGGATCATTTTGGAGTACGCGAAATCAAAGTTGTTTATGGCGGAAACAACCCCTTCAGTCGAAATTAAGAAATAATTGAGTTAGACTTTTTTTCCTTTAGTGTACTGTGTGCTACTGCAAAAGGTATCTCAAAAATGAAATTTCAAGCCTGTAGTTGAAAAATTAAAAAAAGTTATCAAATGTCCGGCATCCGGACATTACCGGATATTTCAACAGAAAAAGATGAAGAATCACACAAATTTCACATTAAAATGATTGTCGAAGGATAATAAAATATTGCAGAAGCCTTTCAAATGGTAAAAAAAAGGATTAAAAACAAGAAATTATTTGAAAACAAAATTGACCACCGAGCTCCATTTTGTAAAGAACGATGATTTTCTCGAATTATTTTGGAAAAACTAAAATAATAAAATGATTCCATGCCCGAAGCGAAAACTTCTTGCTACGATTATATTAATAAGAAAGTCGCCAATCATTTAAAAAACAGCATGTAGTGTCATCAATTATTGAATTAATAGGAGCAGTTCAAAGTGGATGTCCGGACACCAGGTCTGAAGGGATTAAAGAAGAGAATTTTATTTCTCCAAGTAAATACTTGCTATTTAATAACTATACCACTTGAATAGTTTATTATTATGAAGTGTAATTTCTAGCTATGCTTATAAGTTAAAACGAAATAATTGCAATATTGGTTTCATTTGCTTTGGCGTTGAACTAATACTGTCGTAAAAATGGAACAAAATGTAAGATCAAGTAAAGTTCTGCAAATGTTATTAATTCGAGTCATTTCACTGTAAAGCTTACTTTCAAATTATTGATAGAGACTTCATTGCAAGACGGATGGTTGGGAGGGAGTTGGATATGATAGAAGGAGGCAAAAAGAGTAATCAAGGGGTGCGCGAGGGAAAAAAGTTTGGGAACCCCTGCTTTTCATGGTCGAAGTTCAAAGGTCTAGCATTTCCGGAGAAATTCTAAAAAAATGTGAAAATCCGAAAGTGTCCGGATACTTTTGATCATATAGTGTAGTAAAAGTTCGGAAGAATTCTTACGAAGCTAACATTTTAAAAATAAATTGACATGATTCAATTCTATGACTATCTACTTACAAGTGAACATTTTATATAAAAAAACGAAACAATTTGAGACATTTAATTCATATTCGGTTGAAATCCGGGATGCATTTTTAATCTGGAACAAAGAGTTCAAAATCGGGATTGTCTTTGCTAATCCAAGACGTTAAATCACTTCAACTGAAGGAAACTTTCAAATGTCATAACTTTAACGTTGCTTGTTAATAATATTTTCTGATAACTTTACTACTCTCACTATTTCTACTTAATTTGCTGTACATTAAGACATTAAGCATTGCCATGTTCTGGCATACTCCCTCAAGTCTGAAGATGTTAAAAATATTTATTTGTTGTTTACGCAATTTTGTAGACTTCTCAGCCAATTACCGAAAATAGCATCATGTTCACCTACGATTGGTGATAATCTTTTGAACTTAGAAAAATAAACTTTATGCCGAAGTTAAAAACTAACTCGAGATATATATGCGATAATTAGTGCTCTTAATTTTGGCGGGGCATTACTGACAACCAAGCATAAGCATTTCTGCGAAGTTGGAGTTCGTTTATGTGCGAGTTCTTTCTACTACAAAACAAAAGAACAAAAAATTGGCCATATTTCAGAAGCAGTCGGAAGAAATAAAAAAAAGAAAACGATGTCACGGGTGACATTGTCCGTCCTTGAGAATGAACAGGCACAACCAAAATGTCGAGTGCAAAAAATTTTGGCAAGTCATCATGTGCTTTCAATTCATATTTTAATTCTCCTCCACTCTCCAACAGTACCCTAACACTCCCATCTTTTCTTAGCCACTTGTTGTCTGCTTTAACTAGCTGAGTTAGATCATCTGTGTTACTGCCTCAGAGGCATGCTGAATGCCAAATTATGTAAGGACGCTAGGCTCAAGAGAACTTTAAAGACAATTAAGTTTTGGGTTTAAAGAATGGTTTCCTTCAAAGGCCATCTTCAAATAGCTTCTCAAAATGAAGCATTAAAGCTTCATTCATTCTGACCTCATACTCCTAGGTATCCATATCATTTTAAGACGCAATCGAAAAGTACTTTATTCTAGACTAAAAATAATATGAGATGGAGCAATGGCTGAAAGGAATTAAGGAAGCCAGTTGTGGAACATATGCTGAGGATCCTGTAATGCTCACTGGGGTTTTCAAATTTTTTATTTGTGCTCATTTCTTGCGTATCCATATCATTTTAAAAGCAATCGAAAAGTACTTATTACTAGACTAAAAATAATAAGAGATGGAGCAATGCGAAAGGATAAGGAAGCCAGTTGTGGAACATCATATGCCTGAGGATCCTGTAATGCTCACTTGGTTTTCAAATTTTATTTGTGCTCATACTTTTAGTATCCATACTCATTTTAAGACACAATCGAAAGATTCCTTTATTATAGACTAAAAAATAATATGAGATGGAGCAATGGCTGAAAGGAATTAAGGAAGCCAGTTGTGGAACATATGCTGAGGATCCTGTAATGCTCACTGGGTTTTCAAATTTTTATTTATGCTCATATCTTGGTATCCATATCATTTTAAAGACACATCGAAAAGTAATTTATTATAGACTAAAAATAATATGAGATGGATCAATGGCTGAAAGGAATTAAGGAAGCCAGTTGTGGAACATATGCTGAGTGTCCTGTACTCACTGTTTTCAAATTTTTTTTATTTGTGCTCATATCCTTGTATCCATATCATTTTAAGACACAATCGAAAAGTCCTTTATTATAGACTAAAAATAATATGAGATGGAGCAATGCTGAAAGGAATTATGTGAAGCCAGTTGTGGGAACATATGCTGAGGATCCTGTAATGCTCACTGGGGTTTTCAAATTTCATTTGAAATTATTCTTGGTATCCATATCATTTTAAAACGCAATCGAAAAGTACTTTATTCTAGACTAAAATAATATGAGATGGAGAATGGCTGAAAGGGAATTAAGCTTTGGAAGCTAGAACATATGTGAGATCCTGTAATGCTCACTGGGGTTTTCAAATTTTTTATTTGTGCTCATACTCCTTGGTATCCATATCATTTTAAGACACAATCGAAAAGTACTTTATTATAGACTAAAAATAATATGAGATGGAGCAAGGTGAAAGATTAAGGAAGCCAGTTGTGGAACATATGCTGAGATCATGTAATGCTCACTAGTTTTCAAATTTTTTCATTTGTGCTCATACTTGGTATCCATATCATTTTAAACGCAATCGAAAAGTATCTTTATTCTAGACTAAAATAATATGAATGGAGCAATGGCTGAAAGGAATTAAGGAAGCCAGTTGTGGAACATATGCTGAGGATCCTGTAATGCTCACTTGTTTTCAATTTTATTTGTGCTCATACTCCTGGTATCCATATCATTTTAAGACGCAATCGAAAAGTACTTTATTTTAGACTAAAAATAATATGAGATGGAGCAATGGCTGAAAGGAATTAAGGAAGCCAGTTGTGGAACATATGCTGAGGATCCTGTAATGCTCACTTGGTTTTCAATTTTTCATTTGTGCTCATATCCTTGGTATCCATATCATTTTAAGACGAATCGAAAAGTACTTTATTTTAGACTAAAAAATAATATGAGATGGAGCAATGGCTGAAAGGAATTAGAGCCAGTTGTGGAACATATGCTGAGGATCCTGTAATGCTCACTTGGTTTTCAAATTTTTCATTTGTGCTCATATCTCTTGGTATCCATATCATTTCAAAACGCAATCGACGAAAAGTACTTTTATTCTAGACTAAAAATAATATGAGATGGAGCAATTGCTGAAAGGAATGAAGGAAGCCAGTTGTGGAACATAAGCTGAGGATCCTGTAATGCTCACTTGGGTTTTCAAATTTTTCATTTGTGCTCATACTCCTTGGTATCCATATCATTTTAAAACGCAATCGAAAAGTACTTTATTATAGACTAAAAATAATATGAGATGGAGCAATGGCTGAAAGGAATTAAGGAAGCCAGTTGTGGAACATATGCTGAGGATCCTGTAATGCTCACTTGGGTTTTCAAATTTTTCATTTGTGCTCATGCTCCTTGGTATCCATATCATTTTAAGACGCAATTGAAAAGTACTCTAGTGCACGAAACTGTAAAATCTATGTTAAAACTATTTGTTACTCAATGCTCAAATTCTTGTTACACGATTAGTGTCAATGATGAAACTGTTTACAAAATAGTAGCAAATCAAGGTGCTACGTCTATCTCGAAATTAAAAGAAACTTAAATAAGAAATTTCACTTACTCTATGGTGAAAAAGAAGTAGAAATTATTCAGAATAAAATCAAGCGACCAAGGAGACCACTTTCATATAAATGTACATCCTCCACTCGGGAAAGAATATCAACATTAACCAAGAGGGTTGTTTTTCAAAAATAGAGAGAACCAGAAACGAAAGTGTCCGCGTCTGAAGTGACGATTTTTTGAGAAATTATTAATAAGTTGGAATAATGAAACCAACGAGAATGTTTCTATCTCAACTTCCTCGTATATGAACACAATACAGCGCGTTTTGTGCACGCAACACAGTGAAAAGAATAAAATAAGCATTTGAATTTTTTCCTTGTGACCGACTGGATCTAAACTTAGATACAATTTTGATGTAAGACCACATACGAAATTTCAATTATGTGGATTACTGAGTTTCTAAGTTATCGTGTTCATATATGTTCGAAAAGACATGATTGACAGACAGTCGTCCCTTTGACTACTTTGTCCGAAAATATGACGCACTTCTATAATTCTTCTAATAAAACCCTGTGCCAAATTTCATACATCTTGCTCATTGCGTTTTTCAGTTGAAGTGCTCACATGCACGAGGACAGTCCGAAAAACAGTTTCCGTCGACGGATTCCACCCCAAATTTGATTTTAAAAATCTACGATTTTGGTGCAAAGACCACGTACCAAATTTCATTTTTCTGGGCTTTTTCATGTTGGAGTTGTCGTGTTCACTGACAGGCAGGCAGAATATTTTCTTCGGACTCAGGAAGTTTGAAACGTGGACATTCATTATAATCACGAGGTCGAATCTCTGTAATTTCATCTCTGTAACCCTTTGGGGCATTTCATATGCTGTACTAAAACGATTTTGCACTGAAATTTCTTCTTTACTATTCATTTGTCTAATTCTCAGTTGTGTAGACTACAGCAGCGCGACACATTTCCCCCTATCGGCGACTTTCAGAACTATTTTTTTTCCCTACAGAATCTTTCCTCCATGTCGTCGTTAGTCTCCTTACCAAATTTGGTGGCAGTTCAGTTGATAGATCGAGCTATAGATGGCTCCGAGGAGTGTCAGCTAAAACAAAAACACACCCTGTATTTTATTAATTTGAAAGCAGATATACTAGTTTTGCTGATTTATTAATCTTCATGGTGAAAAATGAGATTTGGCTATGTTGCGTCACACATGGAATTAAGCGTATATTATAGTACAGACAGACTGGTAAAGGTCATTGAAAAATGTTAGTATTATTTCAGAGGCAAAATGCATTTGTGATTAAACGTGCATTTGTTAGTTAACTTTCAACAAAATGGAGAATAACGATGGATTCGAAGGGATTCAAAAGGATAATTTCTTTATCCTCTTGAATCTTTTGATGATTTCTCATTACTTTTGTACTTTTAGATTCTTACTCCAGAATTTCATAAATAGTGGACGACCACTCAACGCACTTGTCAAGTTTTTACTAATAAAGACGATTCAGGTAGTGAGTAAACTAGTACAGGTTCATCACTATTCTACTTGAGTAGAGGATTACGCAAGAAGATAATTGTTTATGCTCAACTTCCTCTTGATTTCTTGGCCATCGCCAATTACAACGTTTTCGATCTATACTTATAAAAGGCAATGTTTGTGTGTGTGTGTGTGTGTGTGTGTGTGTCTGCGACGTCCAGACGAATCTATCGCACTTACAGCCATGAAATTTGACACACAGGTAGTCGTAATGGTGACTGAATGCACCTCGTAGCCGAAATTTTAAAATTCAATCTAGAAATTGTTTTATTTAATGTTTTGTGTTGTTTTGGGTCATTTTTGGGACGTTTACGGCTGTATTATCTTTTCTAATAATTGTTGAAAACAATCAATGAACCATCGGATAGAACAAACTATTTTCGTTCTAATGAAGTTTGTTTTGAATTTCTAACGCAATGTTCTGAATTTTGAGAAATTTTTAAATAATAATCACTTTTATGGTAATTTTTTATAAGGATTTTTTCAAATTCTCGCATTTGACGTTCTAACAACTCTATAATTTTCATTTTTTTTCAGCTTATAACTCGAACGTTTCTGTCGTATTTAAAACAAGAACCGTTAAAATACCTTTCTCCGTTTTTTTTAAAAAAATTAATTGTTCCTTGACCAATTCAAACAGTTGTTTTGCAAGCCAACTCAGCGAGACATTCTCCGGAACGAGTTAACTTTCCCATCATGCATTGTTACAATCTCATTGGCTGGCGTATGACCTTCGTCGCGGCAGGTGACGCCATATACTATCTCGTTCTTCTCGGAGAAGATACATTAACTGAATGAATTCGATAATTATTTTCGGCAGTGTCTTAAAATGTTTCTTTGTCTCGCATATTTCGCATGCTGGTTTGTCGCATTTATTAATATTGTTTTGGATTAACGTACTCGGTACTTTTTCCCTAAATTCAAATAACACGCATCTTTTGTTTTTATTTTGTTTTCAAAACTTTGTCATGTCATTTGTGGGCGGTTTTTTTTCCCATTTTGTTAAAGTCAAGATAGCACGGGCAATGCCGTGCGCGTATTGCTAGTAATTTATAATTTTCCTCTCAGGGGTGTAGTAGAGCCGGAATGCACCAGAACGCCGTTCCGGCACTGCTGTTTCACAAGAGAAACGAATAACATTAAAATTGTGAAAACGTTTTTAAATCAGCGCGATTTTTGTCACTCAGGTTAGAGCGTTCCGGCACTGCTTTTAGAGCGTCACGGCACTGCTGATTTTGCGACTACACCACTGTTTCCTTTTACTTCATGAAATGACAATCATTTTATGTTATTAAATATTCGTATTGGAAGAATTAACTGAATTTAGAAATACTTAATTTAACAGGAGATGAAGAAAATGTTTCTAATTTATATACAGAGGAAAAATCAAGTAAGTAATAGAGATTTCATCTGTAAGCGTATTTAATATTTATGCCTGACAAAAGCATGACTACAACTTATTTATTGTTATAACAGTGTATAATATCAGACGAGTGGCAACAGTCAGATGTTGGCTTACTTTGAATTTGATTTAAAAAGAGATGAGTACGGTTGAACGATGTTGCGTTGCACGCAGATGCGGAGTGTAATGGTTGTTTTTTAGTGTTCTAACAAGTGCTTGCTTAGTCTTAGAAGAAGTATTACGATTGTCAATCAAAAAGCCAACACATCTTTAAACATTTGAGCTCCCTTCAGCTAATTTAGGTGGCCGTCATTTTTAGGTTTCAGTCATTTGAAGTTACAATAATATGTTTAAATACAAAATACGTTAAACCTGTCTTTCTGAGTTAATTCAAATTTGCAACAACAAATTTTGACAGAAACTATTGAAAAAAATCACGAGCAGGAGATTAGTCTGGTAAGAAAATGATTTCTGTACTATGCTTCAATTTATTTATCTTTTTAATATTTTAGAATTGTTAATCCATATTTCATTTTATTTGATACTTTAAAAAATTCCTTATTTTATTCGTGAAAACAGCACTCATTCCGTACATTCAGTTTTTCGTACGATTTAAGCCGGCCTGCGAATTTTAACAGTCCCATCTATCACTGATAATGTAAAAGGGTCCTTCTGCAGGAAAATATGCACGGCAGAAAGTAACTAGAAGTAATGTGAAGCAACAGATATTAAGGCCAGCGTTACGAAATTCTTACCAGACATCGAAGAGCGAATTTACTTTATGAACTTTCTCTGAATGGTGAAAAAACCTCCGCAGCGCAGGCTCCACATCTTTAAATTTAATTATTTTAAAATGGAGGTGAGATGAAAGAAATGAACTCATTTTTAGAATCTGTATTTTTGGGGCATTAAAATCATTAATATTTGGCAGGGTGTGCGGAGATGTATTACCGTAGCACAGACAGAAAAAACACTTGAAAATCTCTTACGGCAGGTGGATTCAGATTAGATAGACCAGTGTAGCTGCAGTTTGTGGGAGGATTATTAGAGCACTTATATTTAAGGATATATTTTTAGTATTTTCTTCAATAATATAATAAAATTCCGATAAATAGAACACTTTCACATGTCCTTTTCTTTTGGTATGGTCTTATAATTTGAAAATGCAAACACGGAGTAAGCTGTGCCCAGAGGAAAGTGCACCACGTCATGCAGTTCAATTATGTCTTCGCGAAAAGATGAAGAGAAACGATTGCGAAATTTCATATGATTGCAACAGACACGTTCTTCTATGATTTGAAGAAAGCCGTTTTTGTAAAAAAATTTGCAAGGGTCAAAATAAATACCTAAAGAGGATTTAATTAATAATTTCCGTAAAAAAAACAAAAATATTTAACTACTTTGAAACATTGTGGCGATCTACAGAGTACCATTTTTCAGAAAGTACTTCATTATTTTGTTTGAAATCATACTTCATTATAATTATAAATGGAATAAACTATTCCTTACTTTGAAATCTACAGTATTTGCCTTGATTTCACTAGAGGGCGCCACAGCCCTTTAGGCTGAGCCCTGAGCCGAAATGAAATGTTCAGGCTTTCGGCGGGTTTTTCTCTTTGCGGTTTGCTACTTCGAAGATATCCTTTCGCCAATTTCGAATATTGCACCCCTATCTTAACCACAATGGTATTTACTACTGAAGCGGGTAAGATGAAAGATTTACTGAAGCTTTTCGATGTATGCTTGAGCCCATGGTCCTACTTCAGTCGATTCTGGTTGCATTCTTGTAAAATGGGCTCGACTCAATGTCGGTCTCCACACCTCCTACATAACGCATTCTCTTGCTATTACGATAATATTTGTTAACCCGACTACTAAGAGTTCTCAAAATCTGAATACAGTTGTATACGGAGGTTTGCTTACTAATTGATCTGTGGAATGGATTCATCCGCCCCGTTCCCCCTTTTCTCCTAACTACGGGGGGGGGGACAGCATCCTTTCGGAGCAGCAACCGGCCGAAATCCGCCCCACTAGTATAGAAGTTGCATGGCCGGTTACGGCCGGCTTAGGAGTCAGAGTGTTAATTCATAATGTAATTTTCTACATTATGATGTGTAATTAATAAATCGTACATATTACCAAAAAACGCTATACGCAGTCACACAATTAGAAACTATGGTAGTTATAGTTTTCGCTGTGAATGTGAATTCCAAATCAAAACTGATCCAGTTCCAGAGTGTAATTGAACAATCGTATAATGAAAAATTCATTTTGGAAAAATGTTGCATCACAATTTTTTTAGGGTCTTATTTATTATTACTATTTCGGGTGTTAACAATTTTAATAATTTTTTTTCAAACTCAAAAAATATTACTTACAAATTTATTGCCTTGGGTGTTAACAATTGCGATAGACTCCCAACCATCAAAAATTTGAGCGTTCGAAAAGTTTTTTCCTCATTTTGGAAAAGTTTTTCGACAATAGGATACTTACTGGAGTGATACATTTTCTAAAATTCAACTCAGGACGGAAGGAGCGATGGAATGTCCCGCATATAAGGTATAAGGTTGGAAAAATAATAAATTTAATACAAACAGTTTAAAAGACACATTCTTATTGGCAGGGCCGGCCTTAAGCCGATTGCTCCAAATAGGGCCCCGCGCTGGTGTGCTACAAAAATACAATCGAATTTATTAAAATTAAAATTAATTAATTATTGTTTTTAACAAATTATATGAAAAAACACTTTTTTGTTGCATTACAAAAACATGATTTGTTTTGATAAATCCAAGAATGTTTTGCAAATATAAATTACTAGTGAATGTTCACGATAAAATAAAATAAGATTTTTTAAATGTTCA
Source organism: Araneus ventricosus (assembly GCA_013235015.1). Classification (NCBI taxonomy): domain Eukaryota; kingdom Metazoa; phylum Arthropoda; class Arachnida; order Araneae; family Araneidae; genus Araneus; species Araneus ventricosus. The sequence continues at coordinate 2,122,440 of BGPR01000051.1, read as the reverse complement.
GATGCGAAATAAGAGTATATACTTCAGTTTGAATGTCGTGGGCATAACAATAATTAATGGGAATTCAGTTTGAGTTGAATTTCCAAACAGTTTTTTTTATCATCGAGAAGACTACTTATAGTAATTTTGATTGTCTGAAATAAAACAATTTAACTCTTTTTATTTATTTATTTATTTATTCAAAGAAAGCACACTACAGAGATGACTCCATTTACAGAGTGCATGATAAAAAGCATGCAAAATCACAAGTCACAAAGTGAATTAAAAAACACACACAAAAAAAGTAACTGCAGAAAATACAACAGTTCCAAGCTCAAAACCTCATCAATTATAAAAATGTAAACACATAAATGTTTTAAAATGGAAACATGCAATTACAAAAGCACCAAAAACACACCGAGGCCCCAAAAGTCCATGCCGCACACCGTCAAAATAGAATTATGGAAAGAAAAAATCACACAATATTTTTTTAAAAAATGTAGAAAACCAAATCAAAAAAAAAACATTAAAAAAGCAAGTGTCAAAAATTCAAACACACACAAACTCTAGATCAACGTATAAAAATCTTAATATGTATAGTCAAGTGTAAGAAAAGAAAAAGAAATCAGGTCATGTATATAAAAGTTGAAAACAATTCGATTTAAAAACAGTAGGAGACATATGATAAATGTCCAGTTCACCAGAGATCTTGTTAAAAGTCTTATAAAATTTATACAACGAGAACCTGAACGAGAATTAGGAAACGAACCCTGGCTCCTCAAAGATCTGGCAGGCACAGCGAAATTTATAGCGCTCAGTATATCAGTACAATCGATCGAACCATTTATTACCTTGTAGAAGAAAAGAACGCAAGAAACATCTCGTCTGGAACACGAACTAGGTATATTAAACATATCACGTAGATAGGAAGAAGATACATCTTGTAAGTAAAATCCATTTTTCTTGTAAAGCAAATATCGCAAGAAGTTGTTTTGAATTCGTTCATAATTTCAATTTTATTACGGTAAATGGGATCCCAAATGATACTACAATATTCCAGACTGGATCGTACATGAGCGTAGTATAAAACCTTCAGAGCAATTTCACTCGAAAATTCCTTAGTTTTGCTTTTTTACACAATAATTAAAATAATGATGAAAATGTTGATTTAAATCCGGATATTATTATTTTATTAAACATGCCATTTGATACCATTGCATATTTCTTTCTACTCTACCAGTAAGTCTTTTAAGATGAGTGTTTTATAGAAATTATGAGTAATGTGCTTACTGAAGAAACGCTCATTTTAATAGAATAAATTATTACTATTCTAATTATAACCTTAAACGGAAATAAATAATGTTTTTAATTGTGTTTATTAAAATTTTGCAAGTGAACGCTTAATCAGCTTATCTTAAATTTGTAGACTTGAACTGTATACTTTATACGGCAAATATAAATATAGCCAGAGTTATTTTGAAAGAATTAGTAGGAAAAAAGAGGGAAGGTAGTTTCTAAAGCATTCCTCTTAGTGATTTTTTCTAATAACCTTTTTGTAGTTTTACGTCCTGTTGTTTTATAATTTAAAAAATATCAGATCCTATAAATAAAGAATATTCAGATTGACTGATAGAAAAAGTTTTGTAAATTATTAGCCGTTTTGTCTGAAATCAATTGTCAATTATAGTTTTGTATATTGTTATAATCAAACTACTGAAACCATTATTCTTGAATGATCCGTTATCTCAGTTTCGTAATAATGTTTTGTTGTTTCAGTTTATCATAATATTTGTTGCCCAAAAACTCCTTATATACAGGGCCGAATTATCAAATAGACAATGTAGGCAACTGCCTATGGACCCTTAACTTTTGGGGGTCCGTGGATTTTTTTCCAAGTATTTTTAGTGTAGCACAGTACTGATTCACAAGTCAGCAACGCTCTAAGACTTTCCCTGCTATCATAAATGCAAGATAAAAAGGAGTGCCCTTGATTTTATAGCAAGGGGTTCAGGACCAGGGAAATACATTTTATGGCCCTGAAGGGGGTGGACGAGAAGTCTGCGTATTTCGTTTCCTGTAAGTAAGAATAAGACAATATATAACGGGGGGCTGAAAAGTGAGAAAGTTTTGTAGGAAATAGCTAGCATTACACTTATATTACAAACTGATGCCGCTGACATTTTATTGTTCCCTCAGCCTCTCAGCATGTCCGAAGAATCTCTCTTTGCCAGCAGTACGGGGTTCTTACCAGAGAGGGTACAATGACATATTTCTTCTTTTTTTTGCAGCTCATTTTACTACTCTTCGAAAAAGCTCTGACAAGGGAGGTAAAGACATCATGCAATTTGGAGGCTAAAGGCAGGAAAGAAAAAGGGTGTTGTGTGTTTCGGGGGACAGTGGTCAAATTACAACGAGGGTTGGTCCCGCCTTTCTTCTGGTTTGCTCGAGGCCAGGAGGGTTCGTAAAATACTGACTGTACTCAACGACCGAATGATTCGCTTATTTAATGAACTGTATATTAATTATTCCAACTTATTTTAAATGCGTCAAATTATTTAATTTTTGGTAAGTTTGTATTAATTGTTTGAAAAGTATGAATTAGTTTTACAAGGAAAAGAAAAACAATGAACAGAAAATGTATCAATAATTGAAACTAAATTTTGAGGCAATGTGCTTTCAATTTTATCAAATTAATGATTTAGATCTTTACATTCAATTGTTAAAAAAGTATTAGGCTGGCTCTTTGAAATCATGAAACAGAATGACGATTAATTTTCGTTTTGATCATGCAAGGGATGGTTTATTCAGATTGAAATCGCAATTATTACACATTATTTAACTAATTATAACGTGATTGTTTAATCTAATTATAAGAAATAAACAAATGTCATAACTTACAGAGAGGATTATCCTGCCTTAAGTGAAAAAATAGATTTAAATTCATAGTTAAAAATTAAAATAATAAAGTAAATCTATCCAAAAAGTAAATTTGGTTGAAGTAACAAAAAAAATTAAATTTAAAAAAATAGCAGAGCAAGGAAAATGGACTTTATTTTATTATAGCAAAAGAAGGTTTTACATTACTATAATCAAAACAAAATAAATTTTTATCTCCTTTTTTAACGTAAGAGAAACATTAGATTTAAAGATTTGACGAATCTATGAAATTGATTCGACTGTCCTTACAACATTGCAAACTATTGTTAAAAATTAAGCATAACTTTTAAAAAAGGATTTTCAAATTTAAGGACAAACATTGTCCGACAAATAAACTGGTACATTAGATTTGAAAGATATATTTTTGAAATACAAGAAAGTATATAAAAGTTTTTCGTGTCATAATATTTTTTGCCTTTATCGTTGAAACATACCATATTCTTGCTTAATTTTTAATTAATTAAAATTTTTAAAAGGCTCTCCGAGGCGCACATTCCCATCCTTCGTAATATATTTGTACCAAATTTGGTAAGTCTGTCTTAGATGTCTGTCTTGTGGAACGCAAAAAGACAGTCACATATTCATACATGCTCTTTTATTGACTGAACTAAGCGAACTCTCTGTTTTAATTTGACCTTTCAACATTGCGTTTTTCTGTGAATTCGTTTGTTATCAAGTCACGACCAAACACGTTGTTCGACTTTCTTCGAAGATGGCATGAAGGCTCCTTGAAATCATAAAGAACGACATATGTAGAAAAAAAAATTATTTTATTTCAGCCACTTTTTTTGGGTGAGTACAAATTAGTACTAATTTCATTGTTTTTCTTCCATTGATTCATATCTTAATGTAATTGCTTTAATACTATCTCTGCTGAGCTTCTTTAAAATAATAACTAAATTTTTTAGCTACTGCAAAAAATCTGCGGCACTTCTTTTTAATTTTTTTATTTGATAATCTGAATAAACCAGCTTAATTTTTCTTCAGCCAATAAAAGCATAAACTTATTTTAATTAGTTATTTTGAAAAAAAACGCGTATTGTGATTTTTAAAGTCGTAAACACTATATACACCTAAATGTTAATCTAAATATAATCTTAATTTTTTTAAACTGTATTAATATGGTGTAATTATTTCTAAATCGTTCACAAACTAAATATTGTGTAGGATTTCAGTTTGCCCCATGACCAAACTAAAATAAAATTTATATATTCTTTGCATTCTGAAGTTGCTAGTGTTATGAAAAAGGGTCTTTGAAAGTCAGTTAATATAATCTTTATGCTGTATTTGATTCCCTACTTAATTATATATTAATAACTAATAATTAATTACATAATTAATAATATATAATAAACATAATTAAATTAAAAATTAATTTTAATTTAATTAATTAAACTTCAATTAATGTGAATTAAAAAATTTAATTAAATTTATTTTAAATGCTTAATGACTGATCGGCTTTGATGCAAGTTGGCTGGGAATCACGGCTTTCAAAAATTGTTTCCAATTGGCCCCCGCACTTGCTAAGGCCGGGCCTGCTTATAGGTGCATTAAAAAGTAACTTAGAAAACTACTTTTAAGTCTTTAATTCAAACCTAATAATCCTAAATATTATAGAATCAAAATTTGTCTAAATTAATTGATTTTTCGAAAATTAATTTTTTAAATATCGAAACAGTGTAATGTCATCGAGAAAACACACGTTTGCAAAATTTTAAATTTGAATCCAATTATAAGTAGGATGCTTGGCATATCTGATATAATCTAACAATACATCTGAAATAATCTAAACCATCTACGGTTAGTATGGTTGGCACTTCTGAAATAGTTCATACATCGTCGTGGTCATCTGCACCCGTTAGTTAAAATAGTCCAAAATACAACTTCGAAACTCAACGTTTATCCTGCCATTCAGAGTGAGTCTAAACGCAATAAATGTTTGATTAGTTTAGTTATATTTACGTTCCGTTTTGATTAGTTTAGTTATATTAACGCCCCTTTTTGAAGCAACTCGAGGGCTATTCGTTCCGTTTCGAAACAACAAGAGAGCTATTTCGGGATGCTTCTGAACCGTGGCCAGATGTCAATACCTGGGCCGATACCTCTCTCTCCAAACTTCTGCACCACATCAATGCTAGGACGTTTGTCTCTCTCGACTCTATAAAAAAATTTACTTCAGAAAGTTTCCTTTATCCCAACTTTTATAACATATGAAATATTCTTTCATATCTTTTTCAAAGCGTTATTTTATTCTCTTGTAATAAAATTGAGCGTTTCAAAAGAATCGTGTTTGCTTGATCATTTGTCTTTCATTTTGGAGCAATTTCGACGAAGCATGTTTCATTAGTTGATTTGGACACTTATTTGTTGAAATTCAAGTTGAAAACTGACTCCAACATTGTCCAACAAGAACAAATAATACTGTGTTGAGAAATGGGCCACATCTCGCACTCTTCTGCGGTGGGTGAAGGTAAGTCACTGGAAGATATTTATCAAATAAACCAATTAGCATGAAAGTTTTTTATCGTGGGTTCCTAAAATAATAAGATGCCCAAGACATTGGCTGACAATGCAAGAAATATATGTAATACTCTATATTATGATTTATGTTAAATGAAAGAAACTTTATCACTATTAATTTATGAATAAACATTATGTTATTTATAAAATATTGTTTGTCTATATTTCGGCATAATCTTTTCTTGCAAAAGATTTTGACCTAAATAAGACCTGGCAACGCAGGGTAATCCGCTAGTTTATCGTAGTTTCGAGGCAAGGACCGCGTTGTATTATGAGTGCACCCCTAAAAAATTCTTTATTGCAAGAGCAATAGAAAAGCGTCATACGAGAAGGTTTAAAATAGATTCATTGACTGTGTTAAATTTTATTATTTATCTAGCTATCTAAGTTTTTGAGTTATCGTGTTCACATGAACACGGACAGACAGACTTCCCTTTGACGGATTTTGTCGGAAGCTGCAAATTATGTGTAAAATTCACATACCAAATTTTATCCCTCTAGCTCAAACCGTTTTCGAGTTATCGTGTTCACAGACAGACAGACATAATTCCAAAATTGTGTTTTTCGGACTCAAGGAGGTTTAAAACGTATATATTCATCAAAATCTCGAATTTTTTAACGATTACAATACTTTCTCTTTGTATAAATTCGTATAGGAGAAAGTAAAAATTAACTGGTACCATCCCTTACAAAAATCCTGGTTGTAATTTCTTGTTTCAGTATAGTATTCATCATCAACTATGAAAGAAGCAGATTATATCGTCAGAATATCTTTATGGTATACTTGACATGATTTTGTACCGTGGCGGAACATAAGCAACCAAAATAGCACCACTTGGCAAACATGCGGTGAATGACGGAAGTAGATTTTTATTTTTGGTGCTTCACCATCTCCTTCGTATAAAAAATGCTTTCTGCCTGGCGGTAATCACCATCCACTTCCGGAATGCCTCAAGCTAAGAAGGGGGAAACAATGCAATTACAAAAAAAAAGGTTTAACGAAAATTGCATTGCATTTTAATGAAAGTAAGAAGGCAATCTCATAATTCTGAGTATTGATTTTGTTTTTCCACTTTTCATCCAACTTTCATTACGATGACAATGATTGGATCATCTTAACTGAAAGCTTTATAGAGCAGTCTTTATTATTTTTGGAAATAAAGAGCAGGGCAATAATCAGCTAAAATATCTGCCTCGATGTTGTGATGAAAATGAGACGAGTTTGAATCCAAGTGTGATTCTATGCAAAGAATACAGAAGTTTCAAATATCATTCTGAAGTTTGACATCCTATCTCTTACCTTTGAAGAGGAACGAAAGTAAATTAAAAAATTATTAATTAAATACAGGTTTCCTATCATCCCGTAATTAAATAAATGTTTCGTACTGAAAAAACGAAGTGCATCAGTACTTGTGTTATTAAAGAAATTTGGTTACATTTTGAATTTTATCACGAATATTAACGAGTGAAATGATGCTTAGATGGTAAAGCAGCGTTAAGAAAATTTTGAATTCAAGTCGAAAGCGAACAACAATAACAAGACTTTCAGCTTTATTAGTTTTTGACTTAATTCAGACAAATGTTTAGTGATTGTAATCTATTCACGTGACATCGCAGCCACATGACAAGCAATGAAAAAAGAATATCCCGTCCCGCCTAGGTATCTGAGTAATAGTGGAACACAAATAACACGCGCAAGAGCCCGCATTACGAGCAGTTCATGCGACGCCCCCCCCCCCATTACAGGGGTAGGATCCGTCATCGGAAATGGGCCCGAAGAGCCACACCGCTATTTATGTATCCCACCAGGAAGCGAAACCCCGCTTACTTATACGGCAGTTTCTCATCCCCATATTTGAGGTGCCCACTTAAGTGGGAATCACATGGCAAGCAAAGGTGACTACTGCATCTTAATTGCATATAGGTGCATATAACTACATATTGTTTTATACTGTGATGTGACAAAATATTATGAGCAGCAAATAAAAGATTCGAAACGGTTTTCAAAATTAAATTGGAGCCTTACATTTAATGTGTATCACATTAGCATGAATTGCAGGATGCCATACGGGATTTAAGATAGTTAGTTGACTCCATTCAATGCTGCAAAACGATGCTGTGGCACTTGTAATCTTTTGTTGCTTCATATCACGAACATATTTCCAGAGGAAAAATTTACGATCACGATTTAAACTAATACAGTCGAACCGCGATAAGCGAACCCTCGGTTACAGCGAACCTTTCACATGGCCCCAACTGAAGGCCTATGTTAATAATGTATTTTCATACGTTTACAACGAACAGCAAACGCTAGATACTCGGTTATAGCGAACTGAAAATTTCTAAAACTTCAAACTTTTCACCTGCCCAAGGGGGCATTCTTTACTAATTGTGCTGCAGTCAACCCAACTTCTACAAGAGTTACCCCTTTTGCATGAAATACTCTGGTTTAGAGACAACATTCCTCGCCTATTGTACCTTTGTTAGAGTCGCTGCTAACCCCATAAATGGGACAAAGGAACAACAGGAAAGGCTCTTTACAGTTTCTCTTTCCCCTCCTCCCCCGGTGGACACCTGGCCTAGTGTCAACCAGGGAAATAGGGGACTTTCTGGTCAGACGACCCAGGAGGAATCACGTGTTTTCTTTGCCATTTTTGTTTAATTTCTTAGCTTATCATTCTATGAACTTTGCAGTGATCATGGCCAACGTTGGCAAGCGAAAAGCTTTTTCTATCGGAGCAGAAAAGTACGAAGTGAATGCTTTTTCGCAAAATGAAATCGAACATTTGGAATGTTGTGACGACGATGTCATTACATCTGGAGAAGTGAGTGAGGAAGATATCGTGGCATTAGTAAATGAAAAAAAAACAACTCTATTGTAGATTCGTCTTCAGACATGGAGGAAGAACAAGACGAACCATGGCTTTCAATTGCAGATGCAAAAACGTTTTGACCAATTTTTTTCCCACAGAAAATATCGACGAACATGTTGTGGACCTGTTTAAAATAGTGAATAAAAAATTGACGAGTTGTAAATAAAATCGAAAACTTTTCAACCAAAAATAACATCTTTTTTCAATGTAGTGGATTAGCAAATAAATAAAAAAGGTAAATGTTTAGTTTGTTTATTATTGAGTTTTATTTTGAGTTGAGCTATATTTTGAGTTAGGGGCAAACCAAGTATTTAATACTTGGTTTGCCCCTAATTACTAATGAAAATATTATGTTATTAAAAAGTTTATTATAGAAGTAGTATCTTAGCATGTTAGGGCATTTTTTTTGCAAATACGGATACAGCGAACCTCGGTTAAAACGAACTTCTGAGTCGGTCCGTTGAGAGTTCGTTATAACGGGGTTTGACTGTATAAAAGTTCTGAAGAGCATTTAGTAAGATTTTATAGCTTCATAAACTTAACGCCGAAAATCAGTCTATTGTTTTCAAATACCATAACAGTTATGAGGCTTTAATGTTTAGTTACCTGTGTGCACATTTTGTACCACAAAAATTTTGTAAAATTTAATTTTAAGATTTAAAGCATTTATGCGGTCATAAAACTACACACGACTTTGCGCAACCGCCGGGCAGAAAAGACCCCACATAGAGTTGGCCGCCGCAGACACCGTCAAAGAACTCTTAAAGTTCCGACCCTCGGCCAATGGTCAGAGGAGAAAGAAAGCAAGGCTAGTGGTTGGAAGTTGCAGTCAACAACCCGACAAATCCCTTAGACTTAAAATTTCGGTCACGCCTCATGGGCTAGGCGAAAGAGTTTATAGTTTCGGAGAGAAGAGGAGATCGATGGAGAATTGATTTGGAGATTCCACTCGATTCTCGAGATCGGAAAGGATTGAGAAGTCGGATCTCGGCGCGAGATTCTGTACTTGTACGAGCCTTCTTAGACCTCGTGGAATTAAAGCCAGCCTTTGGCTTGATAGCACCTTTGGAGAGTTGTAACGCATTACAGCATTCCTTTAAGGGATCGCTAGAATCATAGTGAGCGTCGAATACCTCACTGGAAATTACCGACTTGGCAACTCATATAACACTTGGTGGTTACGTTGATTAATTGAGCGTCGATTACCTCAATTTCCTCTTCCGGCCTTCGGACTTACAACTCACCCTGAGTTAGAACTATTTACTGAACTTTGTCAGTTGCTGAATTGATCGCTTATCAATTGTCACGAGAACTCACCACTGATAACTGCGAGTAATTCCAGTTATGAACATTTTATGACTCTCGCGATATCATCCGGAGTTATGCTAGTTATTTGAATGTATTTCTTTATGTGTAAATTCTTGTATAAACAACATTAATCAAGAAACATAATTAAATATTAATGTGCTGTATTGCTTTGTCTTGTTGATCATCTGATCGTACCCGGTATCACTGGGCCTTACCCATCTTACAAGAGGCTCTAAATTATTTTAATCTCAAGCATCTTGATCCGCAACCAAGATTTTTATCTTATAGCTGAAAAAGCATTTTTTCATAAAAGTAAAAGAAATGGCTTAATTAAAATGTTTTTTTATATATATAATTTGAAAACAGACAGCAAGCGCAAAAGCAGCTGAAGATTTTGTTTGAATTTTAACTATAAAAAGGAATCATCAGAAATCAGCAAACATTGCCAATATTTATTAATAGCATTTGTAGTTAAATTGTTACTGATAAATGATATTGTTATTATCTGAGGCAAGAAAATGGAAAATTATCCGATCTTCCCCTTCTCTGGGTTCAAATTAATAAAATCTTTCAAACTAATAGAATCTTAAAAAATAATCTACCAAGACAAAGAGCTACCAAATCCTGACTCCATCTTTATTATTTAAAACTAAACAAATTTCGAGTTTATTATAACATAAAAATATGTAACGGGTGATCCAAAAGTAGTTAGAAAAACTTTAAGGTAGGTCAGGAATAAGTGATTTTTACAATAGAACATGCGGTCACAGACGCACCAGGCGACCAATACAGGGGCGTCTTTGCCAGTGAATTAAGTAAAAAAAATCATATACCAGATAAAGTTTAGAACACAGGTTTAAAGGAATACAATTCACAGTAGTGCAATGCAGTTTCAGAAGAAACAACACTGAGGGTCGTAAGCAGGATAACAGATACGATGGCCAGTCGGATGCAGCATCAACAAAAAACATTCGGAGTATTGTTATTCGTATAACTATGTTGTTGCACTATCGAAAATTTAAATTCTACTCAACTTGTGTTGTATATTTCAACTCCTTTTATTTAATTCATTGCCCCTCGTAGCAGCCGGCCTTTGCTATTGCGACCCCATGTTCTATAGTGAAAATGACCTACACTTAAAGTTTATCTAAACATTTCTGGATCACCTTGTATAAGAGTCAAAATATGAGTACAAAATGGCATAGATATAATCGGGAACGTGTGATAATTATACTTTTATCTTAACAACTCCCGTAAAACACCATAGGAAAGGAATAAATAATTATTACGATTTCTATGCGTTTTTCACTAGATATATTTATATACAGCATTTATTGATGTGATGTCTGTTTACATATAGCATTTAATGATAAAATTGACGAAAGTTGCAGTGCGAAGTGTTGACACTGCTAAGTTAAACACTTTTTTAAAATCCATTTCTGAACAATGTTTTCTGTTTCTACACTTAAACTGGAGTTAAACAGTGTATTAACGTTTTAAAACCTGGGATTCTTCAATCTCTGTTAATGAAAAAAGATACATTTTAAAACTGAAAATTTTCGAAAATTGAATTTTTGAAAACATTTTTTTTCCAACTTAATAAATGCAAATGCGATGTAGTTTCTCAGGGAAAAAAACTATTTTTCCTACAAGAAAATAGATTAAAAACAAATTTTTGAAATGACAATATTTAATAAATATCCTGAATAACTCCAATGGAATATTTTGATGATTTCGCGTGTTAAGCTGCCGATGTTATGAACTATATTTTGACAATGAAAATTTTTCATACACTTTTTCAATATTGCTAAGATTTGAAAAAATGAAATCTATCATAATTTTATAATATAGCTGGTTTTCTTTCTCGTTATTAAAAAGTTTTATATTACAAAAAGTCTTTCAGGAATTACTGTTTACTTTTGTAAGCGTAAATGCAGCAGAATTCAAAAGACCCATGTCGGTTACAGTTCAATTCGACAAATTTATTTTCACAGACAGAAGTTCGTTGACTCTACAATCAACTTCTTTCTTTCAAGTTCATTTGACTGTTTGTTCGACTAGTGTAATCCAGGGAAAATTGGTGGTGTTAATGTAGCTTTACGACTAATCCTTGCTTTATTCGATGGTGATACAAATCATCGACTAAGAATCGTATCGCTCAGAATCGATTTCGGCGCTGAGAAGAAGGGCTTCACTGCAGAGTTAACGATATAAAGCTGGATCGATAGGCGTTGCTATGGCAACGACCTTAAACCCACTCTCAATTACTCAGACCAGGTTCCTGTCATTTCGTCGGTTTTATTTAGCTTGTTCGAAAACGCTATGTCTCATTATAATAATAACACAGACAATGTAATTAATGTAGATATTTAAGTGGGCTTGCAATGTCAATTTCTCTCTCCTAGTTTATTCAGTGAATAAAATGGTTATAGATAAAATGTTCACCGCTAAATATTTCCTTAATTTGACATTGTGCATAACTTTTTATGCAAAGTGTCCAATTAAGGAAATATATACATCAAAACTATTGCTCATACGTCAATTTATAAGTGATTTTTAATTTGGTGCTGCCTACATATTTATTTGATCACCTTTAACTATCTGCATTGCCGAATATTTTTTTATAAACCAGCTGTTGTTTGCGATGACTGAATTTCAAGATTTCAAATCACGAATGAAAGTTTACATTCATTAAATATAATTCAGTAAAAATAGTAATAACTACCCGCAAAAACTTATACACACGATTTTCAGTTGCACTATTTTTAAAGACTCAGGAGTTCTTTATTTCTTATTACTTTGAAGTATTTATTATGGAAACATCAAAATTGTTTAGCAACGTCTTACGTTCATAAAGACAGTATAGAATTTGAATGAAAAGCGCAAATTCTTTCTCTAAACATAAATCATTTATAGGATGCTTTTAATGAATCAGATTCAATTTAGTTTACCAGTTTCAGTCTGGAATTCTTGAGAGGAATATCTCGTATTAAACGAAAAGCAGAATTTTGCGATTCATTATCTCTCTCCACTTTATATGGGTTAGTTTGCTAAATAAGCAGACGATTGTCAATAGAATGGATTAAAAGTGTTTACAAAATAACATAATAAACGATACAGTACGAAAACAAAATGAACCAGAAAAGATCATCTAATTTGCAAGCTTTGGGGATCTATTAGATTCAAAATGTAGATTAGAGGGAAGAAAGTTATTGTATGATGCATTTTATGTGTTGTACGATTTATCACATTGTACTTTACATCATAGAATGATATTTATGAATGCAAATGCAAAGTTTTTGTTTGCAAATTAAAATCTTGAAGTTTAATAAACGAAAAAATAGCTAGTTTTATTTTTAAAAATGAGAATTGTTTTCAATTCTCATTTCTAATCTTCTTCTGTAGAATGTGCTTCTCATAACGTTAAAGCAATTAAATGATGATTCAGATATTTTTCTTCTAAAATTCCTCCTCCGAAAAAATGAAAAAAATTATAAACTTATTTTACTTTAAATTAATTTTAATACTGTAAAAGTAAAATCATTTCCATAAACTGACACCAATAAATTTGCGTCAAAGGTAGAATGAAAAGAAACCAAAGCACATAGAGCGCCGGTAAAGCAATAACATATGATAACAAAAAGTGAAGTTCTATGAATTTCTTAAAGCGTTCTTTGATGATTGATTACAATAACTTTTTAAATTTTATAATAATGAAAGTATGAAGTTAGGTTTAAGAATAATGATATGATAAATATAATAAAGGTATGAAGTTAGCGAAGTTTTTTAGAATAATGATTTGTGAGCCCATATTTAAAAACTATGAAATAACGCATATAATGAGAGAAATATAGCTGAACGTTTTCAAAATATGAAACAAATTCGTTTCAAATTTACTTTCTTTTGGAGAATATTTTTACTACGGAATTTTTCGCTTGCTAAAATTCTCTTAAGCTAAGCATGAAACTAAAACTATTAAAAATTGAAAATTTTAAAAACATATAATTTTAAAAATGTGGAGAAAAGGTTATTTACATTTTTAACAAACAATTATTTTAAATTTTCAAATTTATTATGCAGCATGTATAACAAATAAAAACTTCCTGGTAAGCAAAAAAGAATTAACAAAGACTGTTCACGAAAAATCTTTTGAGAAGATAATTTTGATTTGGAAATAAATTAATTAATCTAAGCAATAATTCTTTTTGAACTTTCATTAAATATGCTTTAGTTAATTATTTGCATGCATCGTAGCTTATTCGAGCTTCTTAAAGCGAAATATTTAAAATCTTAGAATTCTCACGTTTACTCCTTACGTCATTATCAAGAAAGCTATTATGAAATTTGTCTGTTCCCGAGACGAGTCTAAGGATGTAGGAGGGATTCAATTTCTAGCTAGTTTGCTATTGTAGATGATTTATCTCTTTTTTGGCGGAATTCATAGAACATGGACGGTTTGGGTGGTTGCCACAGAAATATATGTCGAGTCAGGTTAGCAATTTTATGTCATCGATAAATTAATCAATAATGAATAAAGTGCGTTTTTTGAAGGTCATTTTCGAAAGTCTGCTAATTATTATCAAATATAATTTTTAAACATCTCTATCTTAGATACTTATTTTCTTTAGCTCAGTATAGAAAGTTTTTCTTCTCCGTATTTTGTAACTTTTATGTGCTATTTTATTGCTATAAAAGTTAATAAATTACTTTTAGTAAAAAAAATTATAATTCTTAAAAGCTATTAAATTGCTACTCTGAATATGATGAAATCGGGATTCGATTTGATCACAAATCTATTCGATATGGTGGATGTTTTATGTTTGAACGTATGACAAAAATAGGTCTTTTTAATTTTATCCTATAAAAGAATCACGTAAATAATAAACGCTAATGACTAATGCTTTGCGGTGACAAGTATTACATGACTTGAAAATGATAAAGCATTTCTTATTCTTAACTCTCTCTCAAAGAAAAAAGATCCCAGTGACCTATTTAAAAAGTAACTATCGTATATTTCAATTTACTTTATAAAGTTGTTAAATCTCTCCGGGGACACCTCAAATATGGGGATGAGAAGCTTCCGTGTAAGTAAGCAGGTTTTCACTTCCCTCATAGGCACAATAATTGGTGGTGTTGCCCTTCTGGTCCCATCGTACCTCTGCCTGAGGGTAGTCGCATGTGCTGCTCGAAATGGGGGCCGTAACACAGAGCACAAATTTGCTACTCGCGGCTGCCCGGTCAACCCGGACGCTACTGCAGGGCGGAGTGGCGCCGACGAGCAACAATTTTCACTTCTTCTCATTTCAACATTGTTAAAACGCTTCTTACAAGAAATCAGAATTCTAATTTCTCCGAATAGAATTCTCTCAATTCTAAGAGAATGAACTATCAGTCCAGAAATTTGCCCCTCACGAGAACTAAATTCTATTTAAAAAAAGGAATAAAGTATTAAAAGCCCTTTGTTAAAAAATGAAATTTTCTGTTGAGCTTAACTTACTGAACAGGGCATAAAATAAAAGAAAAATTATTTTCCATTTAAATATTTCTTCTACATCTTTTGCTGTTTCTAAATCTGAAATCAAAATGCCAAATATTTTAGTGTTTTAAAAATAAAAGTTGAAGTTTTATTAAATGTGTATTTTGTTAGACTGAAAGCATTAGTTTTTAAATTTTTAAGTAAAGTAAAAATTCAATGTCAGTAGCCTGAGTTAGATACGTTGCGCATGCTCTGAAAGAGAATTCGTTCTGAAATGGGAAAATTCACTTTATGAACATTCAATTTTCAAATAATTCTTCCTAAATACTTGGTAGATGTCATTATTTCATTTTACAACTAAATAGATGTAGTAAAACAATGAAACTCTGAAATCACTCTAATATTCCAGAAATCGAATTTCTTTTGGAAAGAAATAAGCGACATTGGAAATTTCAAGAAATGAACTCTAGATCTTCAGTGATAAAAACAATAAAGGTTTCATCTTCGAAATATCAGAATGATGACGGTTTTCTTTCTGAAGGATGATTTAATACAAAATTTTCCTGTCTTTTATCAATGATATACATAGTCTGATATTTTTATCACAATGCATTACTGTTTCATCTACGATATATATCTACAAGTGTTCAGTATGCTATTTTTCTTTGTCCTAATTTAAATTTATTGAATTAGGAATTTATTGAAGCGCTCGTATATTACTTATATCTCTTAGAACTGAACAGAAGGCATTTAATGGATTCATTTCATGCTCATGAGATACACGTCAATTGCCTCGCGGCAATTAAATTTTGGAGCCCATCTTGCAGGGGG
>BGPR01000051.1:2073599-2100282 GCA_013235015.1 Araneus ventricosus | reverse complement strand
CTTTGTTTCGATAGCAGATCTAAGACACTTGTAACATTTGCTATGGCATGAGAGAAAGATCTATGTTTTTTTTTGATAAGATAGTTATCAGTAACTATCAGAATAACTTCTCAGATAAGTTATGTGTAGTTGACAGCATCCGGCTCAAAACAAAAAGATTGACAAGAAATTGAAATTGACTGATAGAACTACTTAGAACATGTGCCTTAGGTGCTGAGTCGCTTGATTCTTCTTCTATTTTCAAAAGAGAGAGGAGGATTGGTTCTAAAATATCTTTAAATAAAAACATCGAGTCGTGCCTTTCCATCCATCGTGTTTCACATAGTAAAATAAGTTTCTTTTTTTTCTGTTCAGGACAACAGTCAGATATCATTGATTTCAGTATTTCAGTTCTTTTGGCTGACATATGAAAGAATCTGCAGACTTCTTTGATAACGCCCATACAATTTCTTATAGAAGGAATGTTACTTGCATCCGAGAAACACAAATTTAGACTATGTGAAGAACAATGGAGACAAGGCTAGTGGTAGTTTTTCTTTGATAGAAGCTTGTATCCCTCTGAATTGCCCTCTCATCGTGGCAGCACCATCGTATCCTTGACCTCTCATTTTCTTTAAGTCAAGCCCTAAAATTGACAAGGTCTCTAACACTGTGTTAGCTAAGCCTGCACCAGTAACGTCATAAACGGGGACAAAAGTTACGAAATTTTCTCTAATTTTGTATGATTGGTCTTCAACATACCGTACACAAAGAGAAAACTGTTCTATTTGGATAATGTCAGTGGTTTCATCTGCCAAGACGGAATAAAAAATAGACTTCCTGACATTTCTCACAATTTGAGATTGTATTAAATGACCAAACGTGTTAATGATCTCGTTTTGAATAAAAGAATTTGTGTACATGCTCCTCCCACCACTGTTAATTAATTGGTCTTTAAGGACATTATCTCCACTGTTAGCTCTGTATCTCAGGTGTGATCAAAAATTTCCGCCCGCCCCCCCCCATATATACGCCCTTGTACGCTACGAAGAACAGCACGCTGCCGCTGCACCGACAGACGTGATGTTTATGCGGCGAAACATCGCAGCGTCAAGCAGGTTTAATTCCTTACGTCAGAAGAAGATAACCTATTTTGTCTCTAATAATTAAAGTGTTATATTCGTTCTCAAATACCAATTCAAATGTTCTTTGAAGTTAGAAATAAACATTAGCTTTGTTTTTGATTCCCTTCATTATTAACCGCTTAAGGACCGAACTATTTTGAATTGTCGGGTAAACCTATGGTTCATAGAACGAAATAACTCGGGTTATGTCCTTAAGAGGATAATAAAATTTAAAATTAAAAAGAAGGATGTTTGAATTATCCGAAGTTGCCTGGGGTTCGGATTACTGAGGCTCCACTTTCTCTCGTCCCTTTCCTACTGGGTTACCAAAGGTCAGGTGAATAGGGTTGGTGTTCTACGAAGGGGGTCCCGTACTCTGCCTAAAACGTCTTGACAGGCACTGAATTGTGGGCAGGAACCTTTTCCTGGTGAAGAAGCCATGATTTGTTTTTCCACGATAGGTCGTTTTCTCCGTACTCTTTCACGTAAAGGCACTTGTATATTATTATTGGTAGATGGTTTTGACCCTCAGGTACCCAATCAATGTGCACAATTCTTCTGATTAGAGTATTGCGAAAATAACCGGTTATTCAGGTATTTTTCAGCTCCGGTTTAACCTGGCAGTTTTAACTGCTCAAAATAACCGAAAAAAACAAACGCCGTTTGTAGACAAATTTTTTTATTAAGATTGTTTTTACAGGAAATCGATCCATTGGCCAATATTTAACTATTCATAAAGACCCTTTCAGTAATCCGCCAACCAATAGAAGCCTCGAGGAAGCGGTTGTCGTTGATTGGCCTAAGATGATTCAATTCAAAGCTTCATAACTTGGTAAATTTCAGTCTAATCGAACATAAAATCGAGCCTATCTTCCGATCCGGTTTTTTAACCCGGTTATTGGATTTAAAAAATAACCGGTTATAACCGGGACAAAAAATAACTGAAAAAACTGGTTAACCGAAACAAAAAAAACGGTAGGTTTTCCCATCCCTACTTCTGATGTCGAAATAACTTGTCGAACTTAGTAAGCTAGTACGTGGATTGTCATCAATCTCATCTTGGCCCTCTTTAAATTTTTTAAACCAGTCAAAAATTACGTACTCATCTCCATATACTTGTTGCAACAGCGAAGAAGATATGTTTCGGATTTACCAAGTTTAAACAGGAAATTCACGTCTTCTGGACACTTGGCATTTTTTTTTCCGACGCAGAGAGCATGAACTTCAAACTAAGGTAGCAGCCGTATGCGGGGCTGAAACTTGAGCAGATGGTAGAGGGAGACACAGCCATATGAGTTTGTTCTCGACTTGCTTGTCGTTTTGCCGCATTATAAACAGTCCAGTTGTTTTCTAGCTACGCCTTGTATTATACTTCACAATTATGAGATGATACTTCTAAATGACTTTTTTCTATTTTTTAGAAGATGGAAACTTTGAATTTGTAACAATTCACTTGAAATAAATAAAATGATCTTAAAGTAGTTTCTTTATTTAGATATACTGAAAAAAGCCGACACTTCTAATAAATATCTACCAAACTATTGCATCTTTATACTGATTTATCAGTGACGCTTGGGACTATGCGGTATTTTTTCCAAAGTAAAATATAATCTTTCTGACATTGCTAATTTTGTTGCCTGGGGAAAACGAATCGCAGCAACATCATAATGAGAAAAGCTTCGCGTAGTGACCCCATGCCTCCTTTGGCGGTAATGAAGTACTTTAGATTTACTATTTCAATAATTAATGGAAACTATGAAAAACCTTGCTTTATTATTTCTCTATATCTGTATCATTAACTGTATGCATGGAATCTAAAGAAACCCCCTTTTTCAAATTTGCCGTTTTACACCAGAATTTTTTAAATCATTGTTTAGATACCACTTTGGTAAATAAGTCCAAATACCTTTAAAACGCAGTGAATTGTTATTTATATGCAAAGCTACAATAGTCAAATTTAGTGGCGATTTTCTGCACAGATGCTAGAGGCGCTGGCCTCGTGGTTCGAGGTCCCGGGTCTCAAAATCTATTTCACGTACATAGCAGTGCTAAGCCGACTACGAATTTATGACTTTGGAAAGGGATAGGAGATTCAAAACAATTTTATGCCTGTAGCCTCATGTTCTCAAAATCTTCCTTTGGTCAAATTTAATTCAAAAATATAATAGTAAGAGGTTAACTTATTAGCAAGCTGAAATCGTGGGATGCTGTAGAAAATTGACTAACTTCCAACTTTCATATGCTGCGTAAATTCGCAGCTGGAAGCTCAACCTTCAATTATAAACGGTTGCTCGTTTTATACGCAAAGAAGATTTTTGAAAGATACTTATGGAGCACTTATGATTTACTGTAGCAATCTTAGCACCATTTCAATCTTCATTTTACCCGCAGATGAAAACTGAATAACTCATTTATAATGATGTTCTGATTTATCATATATCTTATTGCTCTTGAAGTACGCTTCAGTGCATCCATTATTATTTCGAGAAGGCAATAAATGAATCTGCAGTTTACACTTCCTTCAATTATCTTAATCACAATTAGCATTAATTATATCTTTATCACGTGGAACTGCAATAGTCTATCTAATGAATCAATTATTCTCTTGTCTGTGTGGAGCACATTGCATCATGATACGAATAAATCATTGAGTGCAGTTCCATTTGCTTGCTAATTTTATCTCTCCTGAAAGAGATTGATATGAGCTGATATAAAAATGATTCTGCGCAAACTTGGTTCTCGTGAAAGAGGCTAACTGATATAAAAGTAATTCTGCGCTAACTTGGATCTTAAAATGTGGTACAATTGAATTTCAAAATCCTGAAGAAATGATCAGACTCATTATTATTATAAGTATGCCTATTCATACAATTTAAACTCCTAACTTATTTGAAAACGACAATGATTGCTTGAGAACAAAATAAAAGTGGAAAAATATCTTATTATTCATTTAGTGTCATTTATAGTTAATGGATTCCTGTCTTCGATTGTAGTTAGAATAAATCACATTCCTCATATAATGCTACAACCTAGCAATTATATAAGACCTCATGTAGGGGAAAGTGGTAGCTAAGGTTTGAAGGCCTGTTGGAACTGACATACAGCTAGTCGAATTTTATTAAAATATTCATTGTTTATCGGAGTACAATATATCTTTCCAAAAAAGTCACAGTTTCATTACCTTTTTGACGTAGACTTATGTCTCTCCGTAATGGTCTAATCGTGTGTCGGAAAAGGAAAAAATTATGACGCTTTTCGTAGTATTTTTAAACGCTTATAGCTCCGCAACCAAATGACATAGAGAGTTGGTTTTAGTTTCATTTAACAGAGAAAGGTAGACATTGAAGATCGCAAGAAGAATTTTAGAATTTGGAATTACGGTTTAGACATAGTCGAGTTGCAAAGTTGGTGAAAATCACGAAGAATTTTGATAACGTCACAGCGACCGATGCGGGCGCACGCATCGCTTGTGAGCGGTATATTAACTGGATTTTAACAGATTATTAATTAAATCATTTCAGATTAATTAATTAGTTCAGATTAATTCATTTAACAGAGAAAGGTCATAGAACATAGGTCAAAGTCACATAGAGCTACTTTAGTCACAGTTGAGTAATCGATTAATTAGCTGTCCTTAATTAATTATTATTAACAATTGTTGATTTAATTGAGCTGTCCTTTCCATCGATTTAATTGAGTTGAGTTTCATTTAACAAAGAAAGGTCATAGAGCATAGGTCATAGATCAAAGTCACATAGAGCTACTTTAGTCCCATAGAACAACTTTAGTCACAGATAAGTAAGGTAAGTAAGTCTCCTCCCCTCAATCCCAGCGGCCGTTTCCCCGAGACAGCCTCCAGTCGAATCAATGATTTTTTTTATTAAAAAAGTCAAACTACCTGGTTTTGCACCACTGTATGGGAATTTTCAGTGGAAAAGTTGCAATCATTTTTATCTTATATGAATATTAGTTACAAGATTCACATGTAAAGCCGTTGTCTTCTTCCTCCGCGCTAGTGCAGCTTTCGTGGGCGCAGATAAGACAGGTTTTACATTGGATTAAACCTTCTTCTTTGTTTAAATTAAAAAATACATCATTAAAATATAAACAATAAACTTCTGACGCGTTTTTATCGTTTTCATCGGAGGAATCATCAATAATGACTGTCCTGGTCTTACGTCACTTGGAGTACCCGGTTTTACCCCGAGTGCAGAAGTTATAAAAAACAAAATAGAACCGCGCAATTATTGGAGTAAATCCTTATTGTTTTATACGGTAAAAATCCTTATAATAAGCTGGACTAAATGTAGATTTTTAACTATGATGATTTTTAAGTAAGGATAGTTTAAAATCAAACGAACATTAGAAAATTGACGTCTTAAAGCAAATAAACCTTCACAGATTCCGTGCAGTCAACAATTACAACACGCCACTATGACTGTACCTTTTTATTGACTAGTAGAGTGTCATTCAGTATCTTTCTGCTAGATAAGAAAAATATTATCGCCAGAATCAAGGGTACCCGGGTTTACCCCACCCCTTTTTTCCCTTCTGCTACAGCAAACGCATCTATCAAAGTAAGTATCATATTTGTAAACTATTGTTTAGCTATATCTAAACTAAATAAACTGCGCGATTATTTATAAAATAAATAAAATGGTTTTTGAATAAAAATATTCTTACAGAAAGTTATGTATTTAAGGAAAGATTTGACAATGTTATAAATTTCATTTAATGTGTCAAGTGATTATCCCCGCCAGGACCATCAAAAGGCCATTATTTGTTTAACTCGGCATTGCGGACGTTGGGCCAATCTCACATAAGAAGAGCTCTACTGACTATTTTTCACATTACTTCTGCCGGGTCAGGAGAAAGGCAAGTATTAGATATAAAGGGCAAGTATTAGGTATTTCAATTTTCGTACTTTTGTTCCTGCATCTTTTTTTTTTTGTTAATAAGGAAAGTGAAGAAGTATGCTGCTCTCAACATAAAATGAATTAGTTTGAATTTGCAAACATGCGTTTAACCATCAAAGTAAAATCTCTGGCCATGGGTCACATATGAAAATTTCTTGAATCACCTGCTTCTTCATGGAATCAATTAAAGGCAAAAGTTTTTGATTTAAAAACAGCGAAATGCTAAAATTTTAAACGATGCTAACATATGCAGTTATAAAGTAAAATTTATGTATGTAATTATAAGTATAATTATGTATGTAATTATAAGTATAATTATGTATGTAATTATAAGTATAATTATGTATGCAATTATAAGTGATATTTTATATTTGCATACAGAATGATTTGAACTACTGATTAGTTGTTTAATAAACTATATCGAAACTCTCATAGTGTTTCGATTCTGCCTCTGCGTATCTTATTTTATCTCCTTTTATCCATGTTTTTATTTTCATACGCCAGCTGTGAGGCAAAAAAAAAAGGTAAGTAAAAAATTCTGCTTCCCTCCATCTGGATTTCATCCTTCTCTCGTTTCTGCTCTCTACCACTGTAAAAATATGCAACCCCTATTCTCCTCTCTTATCCATCGTTGGCGCCGTTTCGCTTGGCCCCTTCTGTGCCCGTCGCCAATCTTTGATCGTGGAAGAAGCAACCCTGTCACCTAGCTGTGTCCTTTCCCAGCGCAGTGCGGTAAGCCGGCGGACGCCTCATCAATCGAGGAGACCAGCTCGACTTCTCTCGACGTCTACCCATTAAAAAGACCATTTTTTTCCAATTTTTCACCCCTTCCGGATTAACAAGATGCCGGTGGACGTGATGAGTTTCGCTAAGGATTTCTTAGCCGGCGGAATATCTGCAGCCATCTCCAAAACGGCTGTGGCCCCCATAGAGAGAGTGAAACTGCTGCTGCAAGTACAGCATGTGTCCAAACAGATCGCCGCAGACAAACAGTATAAAGGTATTGCTCTAATATATTATTAAGGACAGATTCTCAAGCTTACTTGCATGAAGCACAAAAATCTAATGATTGTAGCCTGCTCTTTTTATGTAAATTATAGCCGATATGAAATTACAAATGCCATGTATAAATGATATCTGGTTGTGTGTTTTTTATTCGTTAATTCTCTTTCTATATAATCACCCCACCTTTAAATGCATGTTTTGAGTAAAAATTCCTTACGATAGGCTTCTTTTTTCTTTTAAACACAGTATAATTATGTCCAAATACTTAAAGCACTTTTGAAATAATCGGAAACACCTACGCATCCAGGAGAATCCTTTACTAAATAAGATCGACCGGACTGAACTCTGTTTTTGTGAAGGAGCACGTGTTAATATGATTTAATGGGTTATGTGGATAACGAAGAGGGGAAGTAATGTAAATGCTATCGTGACCTACAAAAATTTGCGTTCCCCGAGATATTTGGACCGACACAGTTCATTTCCAAACTGCAAAATGTTATGATTTCGAAGTTTTCGATGAACAATCAGAATGAAAATGTCCGTGATATTAAAAATATATAATACTAAGTTAATTCACCTTTTTAACCCCAGTTCTATGGGCTCTTCTAAATCTGATAGTCGTATCTTCAATGACCTCTGTATGCATGTTAAGCCTAACATGGCGACCTCTGCGGCAGAAGAGCAGACCCCACAGCAACCAAAAATCCATTGCTAAAAAGCCGTATCGATTCGATTTTATACCACAATTACCAATTTCATTTTCCTTTTTTTTTATCCCTTTAATATTGCTCAATGCATTGAATTTAAAGTGGACGGTCGATTTAAAATCGAGCCTTTCTCCATACTTTACTCCATGGACATAACATTTAAGCAGTTAAAAAAATACTTTGAATATGGAAAATTGCAAAAAATGTCTGCCTTTTTAGTTAATATCTTTTCATTGGAAATTCGAGCTGAATTCCGTTCAGATTGATTCGATGAAAATGGAACACGGCAATAAGTGTTAGAAAATCTTTTTGTTTCGATATTTAACTTATGCCGCTGTTATGAAAGTGTTTAAAATTTGCTGATGATTTTTGATGATGAATTTTGAGATGCAACTATTTTTAAAAATATTACAGCAAAAATTCAAATGATGTATTTTTCTAAATTTAATTATTACGTTATAAACAGTACAACTTGTGATATCAGTTAAGTTTTGTATAACAAATTATTCATCTATTCTATAACATTTTTTACCATAAAGAAATAGGGTCACTTATTTTTTATTCCCTTTTTATTTTTTATAATTTTTTGTCGCCGGCTGAAAGCGCGACATTTTGTACTTGAAATTATGAAGTATGCATTTAGAATATTGTATTGTTCTATTTTAAAGTTACTTCATTAATACATATTACATAAATATCTATGTATGTGAGCCTGGTGCAGGTTAAATAATACGTCCTCCCGCTGGTGGGGTGCGGAAGTTTGGAAAGGGTGTGCCAGCTCAGGTGTCGTCCTCGTCGTTTGACCTCGGTTCAAAATTACGAGATCCGTCCCAAAATATTCATCGTGTTGCTTCAAAACGGGATGTTAATATAACTAAACTAAGCTATATAATTAAATAAATGTAAAACCTTATTTTTTTGTAAATAAAAATTTTACCTGCATTTTATCAAAAAATTACTTGCCACTTTCAAGGGCAAATGTTTAATTTAGTTAAAAGAAAAAATTGTCCTGTACTTAAAAGCAATTAATTCCTGATTATCTTTAAAGCAAATATATGCTCAAGATATATATATCATAATTATTATAGTGATTGTACAATTCTTTTGCTCGAAATTTTTGCTTCCTTTAAAAGAAAACCCAAGCATTAAAACGGATATTTATAATTAACGTTATAATTTTTAAGTATTATAATTATTTAACAAGTAATTTTATAATAAAAGCAAATAATATTTTTTAGAATTTTCTCGATTGAAAAAGTTCTTGTCTTTGTCACTGCTGTATATGCTGCCCATGAAAGAAAACGGAAAAAGAAAAAAATTGTAAAAACAATTCTGGACACTTATTTTCAGAATCAAATGCAGGATTGTAGCATAGTCGTGAAAATTTCGAATGAAATTTCAACTTCATAAGAAATGCGCGTATTCGAATATTTAAGAGAATTAAACTGATTCCCCCTCCCCCCCCCCAAAAAAAAAGTATCAGTTGGAGCATAGTTTTGTTCAAATGTAACATTCGACTTGAATTTCAATAAAACAGTTACAGTTAATTTACATTTATAGAAATCTTAGTAGTTCGTAAGTTTTAAGAAAGTTAGTTAAAGTCGCTAATAAAAAAACTAAAATTATGCCTTGGTAAACTTAATGGTTTCTCTGCTGTTTTTTTAAAGCCGCAATCTTTCCTCTGATATAAATTATATTTTGCAAATGAGAAGTTATGAATATTTTTAAAAATTTTCTATGACAAACTTTTAAGTTTATGTAACCTACTGATCTCAATAAATGACAGGAAATTTTGGATTTTTTTTGCGAGAATAAAGTAAGCCAATAATCAATATAAGAACCAGTGGCGGCTCGTCCATTAGGGCTGCAGCACCCCCTGAAATTATTTTTTAAACTTGTATTTTTCGTTTTGAATCTTATTTGCTTACTTTTCCACTCTCGGAGTTCAATGCCTTGTGAAAATGCAAAAAAAGTATTAAAAAATTGAAAAAAGGCATAAAATAAATCCAAACGAAGAGAGACGCAGATCTGAGCTGTAAAATAATCTGTCCCTCCCCCCGAAATCCGGTCACTGAGCAGAAAATCCGGAGTGAAAAAGCAACTCTTTCTTCCTTTAGCTCAGACGGGCTATGGGCTGAAAGTCATCACAGCTCCGGCTAGCACGGAGCCAACTGAACGAAAGAAAGTTGCTCTTTTTACT
The DNA here is from genome assembly GCA_013235015.1 of Araneus ventricosus. Classification (NCBI taxonomy): domain Eukaryota; kingdom Metazoa; phylum Arthropoda; class Arachnida; order Araneae; family Araneidae; genus Araneus; species Araneus ventricosus. The sequence continues at coordinate 2,090,351 of BGPR01000051.1, read as the reverse complement.
TTCTCGTATACGAAGTATACAAAGAGAAAGTATTGTAATCGTCAAAAAATTCGAACTCGAGATTTTGACGAATCTACACGTTTTAGACCTTCCTGAGTCCGAAAAACACAATTTTGGAATTATGTCTGTCTGTGTGTGTGTCTGTGTGTGTGTCTGTGTGTGTGTCTGTGTGTGTGTCTGTGAACACGATAACTCGAAAACTATTAGAGATAAAGGGATGAAATTTGGTATGTAAACTTGAAACATAATTTGTAGGTTTCTATCAACTTTTGGACAAAATCCGTCAACGGGAAGTCTGTCTGTCTGTATGTTCGAGGTCATGCGAACGCTATAACTCAAAAACTTGAAAAGCCAGATGGATAAAATTTGGTACACAGTTTTATCGTCATGAATGTAGGTCCGTATAAAATTTTGGGCCAAATCCGTCAACGGGTTGACTGTCTGTCGGTCTGTATAATCGCATACTTGTTAAGCCTTCGTTTCAAAACCATTTCCACGCGCATGCCTACTTAGGTATCTCTGGTACCAAGCGGGAGGATTACGTCCTTGAGACGGGTTTGTGATTGATGTTTTATCTCCCGTTTTGCTTTCGCTCGCTCGTATAATAGCGGATCTTCCTGGAGTGTGATGGAAAATAAATATTGCTAAGTTTTAATACATAGGCATCTCTTTTAATATGATTCTTCACTTAAATATTTTACAATCACTATAATCTGCAATGAAAAACCTTATGATATTCGTTGCATTCTGGATTACAGTAGGTTCGATTTTTTTTATCCACGCAAGGGGAGGGGAAATGACAAATTTTTTAGCAGTATACGAGAAAGTTTAGGGGAGGCCACTCCCACTGGTTAATATATTTTTCCTCACTCTCGCACAAGTTACAATCTCATTGGCTGTTTATGAGTTTCGGTTCGTATTGCGACGATAGATTCAAGCAAATAACACTATGGTAAAATATTCAGATTTTTTGAGTATTTCAGTAAAAAATGTATTTAATGTTTTAGCTTAAAAATATATTTTCTGTATATGAGTTATTTGATATTCATTTTTGAAAGAGTGTTATCGAGTGAACTGAGCAAGGAGAGAAGTTTATATGTGGATCTCCGATTATTATTATTTTTCGTCAGAGGAAAAAAAAAGCAGGAAATTTCACATCCGTATTTGGAATTTAAAAATTTGACCTATGTGGAGCTATTGCATAGGAAAATTAATAAAATTGTCAATTTATATAGGAAAACTTTTGGAAATTGCAATGATGTAGAGTTCTTTTAGTTTTAATAAATGCTGTATAATTTTCCTGAAGAAAAATATCTTATATCACTCTTCAGACTGATCTAGATTCAAAGTGTTAAAAATCATCGATTTATGCATATGTCTAGTGAGAACTCTAAAGCCTATAGAAGCTGATAAATAGTGGGTGAATTGTAAATGTTTGTTAAAGTCAAGTTTTAGCGGATATAAAAATCAGATACACACAAAATAAAAAATTAGATATATACAAAAAAACAGTAAAAAACTTGCACAATTGGCAGTTGGACCCGCAGTAATGAAAGTTGCCAGTTCAACCGGATACGAGCACATATTTGGCCACTGACCGACCTTTCCATACAGATCTGCTAGTCGACTAGGGTTATGTTATTAGAAATTAAGATTCTACCAGTTTTTTTTTTTTTGAGGGGGGGGGAGGCTTCTTATCTCCAAGAGATATTCTTAAAATACTAATCAAATTTTTAATGTACGTATTATAACTATAGGCTTCAAACGTGAATGATCTAAGAACGATTTCATTTATCATCTTAACTTTAACTTGTCTCATATGATGTGCGGTAACAATAGTGAGCATAATTCCATTAACTATGAAAGATTCTAATTTAATAAAGTGGTAAAAACATTAATTAAATGCAAAGTTAAAAAGTGAACTTTAAAAGTAAAAAAAAAAATGCTAGCAAGCTAGCTGTTAAGCTGCAATCGCATAATACTATTTAGATATCAAAATGATACTTTGAAGGATTACAAGTATTCATTCTACCAATTAGTATCTAAATTTAAACGGGAATTAAGTAACAATATGTAGACTGAACGTCCGTTATTTGAAATGTTTGAGGAGCATTTTATGCATTTGTTTTAAATGCAGTCAGTATAATAATCCTTTTTTTCTGTCACTCTCGTAGAAAAAAGTTTAGAACAAAATATCTCCTGATTTCTTAAGGCATGTTTTTGAAAAATAGAATGATTTTCACCTAGAGTTTCCAAAATCATGAGATATGTTGAAGAATGAATTTAAGGAGTTAAAGTGAAAACTAGTAATTCTCCCTAAGAGTACAAATTAGTAGTTAATTTTTCTTCTTGTATTAGAAGTATGAACAGAAGTATCAAACAAAAATTGCGTTTTCTGTATAAAAAAATCACTTTCAATTCAAACAACTTTGTATATTAAATCACCTTTTGGTTTCTAGTTTGCATAAATGATCCTGAAAAAACATGTACGTGTAGATAAAAATTAAAGATGACATTCCAACAATTAACAGTTTCCTTCTTAAGCCCACTTTAAGCAAATATAAGTAATCTTCTTTACTCTTGGTTTTAAAGGAAATTAATTTTAAATACTCTCAATTTATTAATTAAGGAATGGAATTGTCGATACTTTTTTTTACAATGCTCTGTCGGCTGATGATTAGCTTTACTCATTTGGAAAATCATTTTCTTAAATGCGTGACGTTTATTTGCTGAAAAGCTTTAAAAACATTTAATTGGTTACAACTTTTTAAAATACATTTTTTGTTTCTTCTGACGAACATTTTGATTCACGGTGTTAATTTGTTTCACTCTCAACATTTCAAGTGTTAAAAAATTTCTTAAAAAATTATTTTTACTGAATTTATTAGAGTTATACTTTTGCCTATATGTTGCGAGTTTGTTTTTGGAAATTTTGAAGTTGCTTGTAATGCCCTAAAAATACTGAAATAATGAAGTTAATATTAATGACAAAAATGAGATAAAATAATTTCGATTGTTTTTTTAGTTAACTTAATTGGTTTGATCAATAAAAAATGCATTATTTTTATTAATCTTATAATAATTAATGTACTTACGCACGCAAGCATGCGTGCATCGACTTAATTTATATGGTTTTGATGGAACTGCAATTATCCGTATTCAGAACTTCATTGACTCTAAGGAGAAAAATAATGTGATGCAAGAACACTCTTTTAAAACTGTTTCACTATAAAGTTGCTTGACAAACAAAATCACTGAACAATCTACATGTTACACGTCTACTTGTCCAAAAAAGATATTAAACTTTCGAAACTTCAATATGTTATTCATTTAAATAATAGTATTCCAATCACAACGGAAGCATACTCCAGAAATGATAGAAGTCTCGCTTTTCTGTTATTTCCCATGCCTTGTTTTCAATGGGAAAAAAAAGAAAGAAACTGCTACATCATACAGACAGGCAATCGGCTTTTTTCTGTTTACTCCACTAGTTTATGTTCCTTACATCACGTATTTCACGCCTATAGCAACAATGGGTGGTGTCACTGACTTTCAATCAAGAACTTCCAGTGACTGAGGCTTCCTTTAAGTTAGAAAATGCTTTTTTTTAAGTAATGAAATTATGTTTTCAGATTTCAAAGAAAATGTAGTAATTAGCATAAAATATACCTACATTTATATACCTATAAATTTATAAAGATTTTTGACATTTGAGCTTAAAATATTCTCTTATCCTATTCCATTCAAGCGCATAGTAAGTAAAATTTTATTCTATTTGAAGAATAATTGGTCAGAATTTAGAATTTGTAGAAACATTATTTCTAAAAATTTTTATATAAAAATAGTTAAAATTGTTTTTAATTAAATATTTGAAACAGAATTTAAGTTTCGTAAAACTCAGATCATTTCCAGTGAATCTACTTTATAAGGCATAGTGAAAAAGTGTCTTTTATTTTCTAGTTCCTTAAAATATGTTCAGATTGTTCTTAAAAACTTAAAACAAGTTCAGAATTTGTATTTTACTGAAATCCGACATTCAAATTTATATAGAATATTCAAAACATTTTTTGGATAAAATCTTTACAATAAACAGTAGCTGCAAGACTATTTAAACTCTGAAAAGCAATCTTTAATTTACAAGCTCTGAATATTTTAATAAATTCTTTGCTTCTCTTTAGTTTGTATTTTTCTTGAGATTTTTTAACCATAATTTTTTGTCATCTAAAATAACACGTGAAATAAACAAATTTCAAATTACGAATAATGTTGACATTAAGGAAAAGTTTTGGCATTCATTTACACAATCTTTAAAAGTATTTTCATTAAAGGTGTAACAGTCAAAAATGACCTTTGTATTTTTGGAAACTTTAACTGAATAGTGATTTTATTGCGAATCTTTAGGTCTGCATTTTAATTTTTCATCAAATTAAAGTTTATTTAATTTTTAATTGAAGGTAATCTTAATCTATGTAGAAAACTAAGCGGGCTTTTCATAATGAGGCTTTAACTTATAAATATTTGTTTCAGAGCTTTTCCTTTATTTTAATTGTCACGGGATTTTTTCCAATGCTTGTTTAATTTCCTTGCATATTCTATGTCATAAAAAGATATACTCAAAAATGATTTTCTTTAATTTTGAGAAATCTAGAATATTAAAAACATTAATTAAAATTTAATCAAAATATTTAAACCGGGCATTTTTAAAGTAATAACTTAAAAAGAGATTATATTTCTGGAAGTAATATAACTGATTTTTCAGATGTGTATCACTCCGGGAAACATTTTTAGAGGTGTCTTTTTCTATAGAATAAATATATTAGAATATTTTAAAATTGTAGGATTTGAAGTTGCTGTTGAACAAGCTCTTAATTAAAAACAGAATACATTTTCTGGTAATGCAGTCTTTCAAATACATTTTTAATATAAAATTTTTCATTATTTATGCAGATATTCATTTTCAGGCTATGAAATTGTTTTTTTTAAATGAATTCAGAGCAAATGAATAAATAAGTGATATTTTTTTTTGTTTCGTTATCTTTTGGTATCGTATCATTTTGATTCAAATTTCTCACACGTATAAATTTTTATTTTCTCTCATATTTCCTTTTAATTTCATGAAAATCAATTTAAAAACTGAAGAGTATTGTATATAAATATCTATATTATCTGGGTTTGAACGAAGGTCAAACAATTAAATGAGAGATCAAACAATTAAATTAAATTTAAAAGAATGCGAGTTTTAATATTAGGAAATTTTTAACCAAACTTTAGTTTCTGTTACATTAAATTTAAATTCATTTTTCATTCAATTTATTTTCATTTATTTTAGAGTTAAAAGAAAATTAAAGTTTCTATGTTAATTTCACATTTTATACGCTTTTGAAATTTAATATACAAAGCAAAACTTTGAATATCGTTTTATATGGTCTGTTAATTTATACTAGCCTTATTTTTTTGAAGAAGAATTGCTTTATCTGAAATTTGACTTGAAGTTAATTACGCAGTTTTTATTATAGTTCGTTCTAGTCATAATTTTTTAATAATAAGTAATGATTATCTTCATAAGTAAACATAATCTTATAAATTAAACAAAAAATGCAGTTTCGTTTTTTATTAAATTATTCAGAAAAACTGTATGCCATAATTTACTATTTTCTTGATTAATTACGATCTTTGTCAATTTGTGTGATCAATTTATGATAATTTGCTATATCGTTGGAAATACGAAGGCTAATGATATTTTAAATCAATCTCATTAGCGTTTTTATGTTTGTGTTTGGTTTTCCTTTTTCTTTTAAAATAATGATTTTTAGATGGTACTGATCTCCTTTGTATTTTGTTGGAAAATTTCGGCTAAGAGAAGCTCTATTTGGCTTACTGCAAGCTTCTTACAGAAAATTTCCCAAATATTTTGAATCCATTTCAAATAAAGTCCTTAGCCCTTGATAAAATGGACTAGAATGGATTCCTTCTTTGCTTAACTCGATTCTCTCAAAGTTTTTATCTTAGTTTTTTTTTTTTTTGCTTTCTTTGAATTATTTTGATTCTGTTGGAAATACGAAGTTATATTTTAAAAAAGTGATTAATGGAAATCACTAACAAAATCTCTTATCAATATATTTGCATTAAAAGAAAATCTAATTCCTTGTCTTTAACAGATTATTTTTTTATGAAAAGTGATTGGAGTCAAGCTTATTTTTGAATTTTAATAATATATATATTTTCCCCCAGGTATCGTCGACTGCTTCATTCGTATCCCAAGAGAGCAAGGCTTCCTCAGTTTTTGGCGTGGTAACTTAGCCAATGTCATCCGATATTTCCCTACCCAAGCCCTTAACTTTGCCTTCAAGGACAAGTACAAGCAGGTTTTCCTCGGTGGCGTCGACAAAAGAACACAATTCTGGAGATATTTCTTAGGCAACCTGGCGTCTGGTGGAGCAGCTGGTGCCACATCCCTTTGCTTTGTATATCCCCTGGACTTTGCTAGGACCCGTCTGGCAGCCGATGTAGGAAAAGGTTCACAGAACCGTGAATTTAATGGACTCATCAACTGCTTGGGAAAGATCTTTAAATCAGATGGTCTCATGGGCTTGTATAGAGGATTCAGCGTCTCTGTTCAAGGTATTATCATTTACAGGGCAGCTTACTTCGGTTTTTACGACACGACCAAAGGCTTGCTTCCTGATGCCAAGAAAACACCCATCGTTGTTTCCTGGATGATTGCCCAGACAGTCACCGTTATCTCTGGTATTCTCTCCTATCCCTTCGACACAGTGCGGAGACGTATGATGATGCAGAGTGGACGAGCTAAGCAAGACATGTTGTACAAGAACACCCTGGATTGCTGGGTGAAGATCGGCAAGACCGAAGGACCAAAGGCCTTCTTCAAGGGAGCCCTTTCCAATATCATTCGAGGAACAGGAGGCGCTTTCGTATTAGTCTTGTACGATGAAATTAGGAATTTCCTTGTCTAAATTATATTAAATTATTTCTAGGCACTTTGAAAAAAATCGGAAATTAAAAAAATCAATTTAATTGTATAAAAATGTAGGTTTTCAATACTGGGAACACTTTAAAACCCCTGTTTTCGTTTAAGTGGGTACCTTTGAAAGCAAGGTGGGAAAAGTTAGGAAAGCGTATTAGAATAGAATTTTAATTTTCAAATTCTTTTTATTATTTGAAAGTGGTTAAAATAATTAAATATGAACTGGAATTTCTTTGACTTTAAGAAACATAGCACTTTTTCTTCGAGATCAAGCTATTTAAAAAAATATTGCCAGTGCATTTGAAATCCATTTTTTCATTGACTGGTTGCAAACTGTCAAACAAGGAAGCAAATCTTTTAAGACCTGGAAAAAATGTAATTTTTGATGAAAATTATGGCAACAAAGGAGTATTCAGTTTCAGTTAGTCAACAAGGCCCCTCCCGAACCACATTTTTGTCAGGAAAGGGAGTCAACATGTTCTAGATGTATATTGTTTCATAGATCAGGAAGTTTGCACTTTGATTTCTGCCTCGAATCATGTAACCGATATTTGCGTGTTACGTGTTTCTCAGGAACATTGTGCGAATAAAATATCTTGTGATACGACTGGTGTCATTTTTGTTTATTTCAGGTTGTGGCATACTTTTTTTGAGAATAATGATAGCAATTTCAGTTAAAGAAACTAAAATGATAACTTTGAGACATTTTCTGGACAAGAGTGATAAGTGGAGGGTTCGGAGTTAAAATGGACCAAGTCCATAAGATTCAATTCTGAGAAAATCGCTCTCAAAGTTGATCAACTGCATTTAAAATAACAGTGGACTTTTAATTGTTCTTGCTGTCTGGTGGATACAAATTGAACTATGGAATTAAATCATTATTATACAGAGAATATAAGAATTCTACACTACTATAGTAGTGTTTGTACAAAATGGACAACATGTGAACTTGATACACTTTGACTCTGAACCGTCCGAACATTGAGATGATTTTTACTGATCTGCTGAATATTGTTTTTGAGAAGATGAAAAGAAGCTTAAATTACCTAAAAGATAAAATAATACTAACAATTCCTTTAAATTTATTCTACTTTTTCATGTTAGTCATGGTCATTTTTCTATTTTCTTTCATTGAATAATTTTCCATTTCATTGCCTGAATAAAGCTGAATTCATACAAAAAAATGACGGCTTCAAAAACTATAAATATACTTTAAAGTAATTGATGCAAGCGAATGGAAAAGTTCTGTCATAAATCAAGTAAGTTCAAAATCAATTGAACTGATGATAGCAGAGAGTAATACTACTAATAATAATAAACATTAACGTATCTATTTTATTTTACTTATCATCACTGTTCTGATTCTTCAGTTAATAGAACTTGCATTAAGCAAAAATAAATGAAAAATGCCATACATTTATTATATTATCTAATGAATAGACATTTCCTCCTTTTTTTTCTTTTTAAAACGTTTTGAGATCATTATTAGAATTGTAAAAATTATTATTAATAATTCATTAATTTCGATATATTATTTGTATCTATTATTATCATATTAATTAATTCATTTTAGATCTGTTACTATACGAACTAGTGATTTAAATGATGAATGTATTTGTAATGCTAGAATACTTCATTTTTTACTGTTATGATTAAATATCTGCTATTACAGAGAGAAAAATAGAACAATACACTTTTTATATAATAAGTACAATTAAATTTCTTCAGTAATTTACAGCAATTAATACCGAAATGTTGGTAAATATTAAAACACTTAAGATGAATAAATAAAAATAATTATTTAAATGTGTAACATTTAAATAATTCCTGAACATCAAGGAATTAAATCATATTTTGTAGCTTAATATAAGCAGCAAACTGTAATCGTAGCTTAAATTTGATAGCTTGAAGTCGTAGCTAGATATAATAATTTGAATAGTACAGTAAATTTTGCTTTAGTTCTTCGAGAACAAACACAAACTTTTTAAATAAGTATTAAAAGTGTTGATTTCAGAATTATCATTCTTAATTTATTGAATAATTATATAATGTTTAATATTTTAAAAGTTTAAAAATGGGTGATTTTCAAAAGAATCCACAGAGCATACAAACTTTGAATTCTTCGTGCTAACTCCTGATATTAAACTGCATAAAACAAACTGGTATCATTTGAAACATAATTAACAGTTTTAAAATTCTGTTGGAACGGATAAAGTTCATTAAATCTTGCTTTCTTTCAGTGAAACATAACATCATTCTGATGCTCATGAGTTTTATAAGCGATAAATATTTCAAATCATATAATTTATTAAGACAGAGATTTAGTTAATTAAATCAAGTCTATTTAAGGCTTTCAATAAATGTACTTTTGATTGAAAACATCTTTTATTCAATTGCAATCAAGCTGAGCATAGTTAGAGGAGAGATTTCTTACGATATCAAGTATACTGATAAACAAATTTTTTTTAAGTCCGTTAATTCTCGCGTGATTACACGCCAAGTGCGCCGCTCCAATTTGATTTTTGAATCCGATGCGCATTTTCCAGAAAAATGATGTCACCATAAAATGTAAGACAACCTGCACTTATATGGCAAGTGCATTATTGTTTAATATGTGTCTATGACGTCACGTAAATTAACTTCATTAATAGAACATGGAATTTATTCATTCAGAGAAAAGATTCAATTCATTCAAAAATAAATAAATAATTGAGAACACAAAAAGCAGATTAAAATTATACTTTCATTTCCTTCACTTGGAAACAAAGCTTAAATTAAGAATGTTCTAGAAGTAGAATTTTGATGTATGAATAATACTAATAGAAGCTGAACAAGTAAGAGAAAAAATTATTCTAAAATTTTTTATAATGTTAATTTAAAAATGACATTATTACAGATTTCTTAAATTTAAATAAATAAAAGGTTACACGAAAGTAAAAATATGCAATGCATATACTTTATCTAAAAACGGTAAAACTCCCCCACGACTACACATCTAATGCACATAATTTTGACGCCTAATGATAATTTATTACTGTAACAATATATTGAGAAGCGCTATCGTCATCTCATCTCATCAGGAGAATCATTTTGGTGAAGATATTTTAATGGAAAAATATTTGATTTTCTAAAGTAATAAAATAGGAACAAACTTAATAGAAATTCTTATGTTTTTCTAAAGGTGTTAAAATTATTTGAGATATCACGTTGATTGTTTTGATCTAACTTAAAAAACGTACATGTGTCGAACCATCTGTTAAGCGAAAAGCAGCAAAAAGAAACGGTAATTGTCGAGTAGAATCATTGAAAGCGAGTAACTCGATATGAAACGGAGTAAATAAAAGTAAAAATGAGTAGTTTTATGCAACTTGTTTTACTTATTTTGCAACATATCAAAAATTTTATTTTACGAAAAATTATTTGATATCGACGATAAGTTATAAAAGCAGTCAATAATTAATTTATTAATTTAAATTATTTTTTTGGGAAAAAGATTCTCCGAAGATTTGAATGTGGTGAAACAACAGGAGGATATTAAGTTCAGTTTCATATGTTGTTTAAAATAATTTAAGTACAAAAATTTAATGTTTATGTAAAATTTCCGGTTTGATTTGATTTAGATGATTCGGGATGTTTTTTGTCAAAAATAGAGAAAATGTTATTTTATTTGTTTAAAAAAATGATTGGGAAACTGAATCAATAATTCAAATACAACCATTCTTTTAGCTTAAATACAAAACAAATAGCGCGAGAAAATTATTGAGAACAATTCTAGAGTATGATGTCCTGTTTAAAATTAATAATTGTTTCTAATGGATAAGGACATTTGGATAAGCATTTGCATCTTGCTTAAGCAAGATATTTTTTCTTTTATTGTAATTGAAAGGATATCTGCAAATGCTGTCACTTTAGACATTACATTTCATTTTTGTATTTTAAAATACTCTTTTTATTTTCTTTACAAAATTTCCAGAAGAAAATTGAGCTTTTAGGTTGTGTCAATTTGATGGGAATCATTCGATTAATTATCTGTATATTCGTTGGTTTCGCTAAGAAATCAATGTATAAAGTATCTAAATATAGTTCTATAAGTACAAAATAAATATTAAAAATTAGTACCTGTAAAATAATTTGGATAAGGAATTTACATTTAACAAATATAGATATAACATTTTCTCCTTTTCACTTTTCTTTTCAAGATGACAAAATAAACGAAATTTTTTTTCTGTTGTTCAGTTAATTTGTTGTATTACATATAAAAGAAGACAAGACAGTGTCACTTAAATTATTTTATATGTTCATACGCAGTTCAAGAGAAGCGAAGAATTTCTGTCACTTCTCATTTTCAGCTTTGGCATTTTAATCGCAATTGAGCGGCTTAGAAGCCAATGCGGTTAAGTCCAGAAAACAAAAATTGAGATTTATAGAATTAATTAATATTTTTAATACGTTGATTTTTAAAATTTTTGGTTTATTAATTTCATTAGAATAGAATATAAAGTTATTTTAAGAGGGTAAGTTCTGTAGCAAAACGAGATTCTACAGGAAGTGAAATTTTTAAAAATCAGAAAATATATATAAAAAATGGACTTAACCGCATTGGTTTCTGAGCGACTCTATTATCGTGATTATACTGCCAGTCATTTTGAAAGAACAATTTTTCCTTCCATGCCTTGTTTCATATCGTGTCTCTTGTTTGAAGAACAAATAATTGTTTCGAAAAGTTGTTCTCACTAACACAATAAAATAAATTGCTGGAAAAGATTCAGGAGACACTGGTCTTTTTTTGTCTCCGATCTTCAAGGCAGTGTTCCACGTCTAAGAAAGATATCTGCTAAAAATAACATTTGCTGAGAAGTAGAAAAACTCCTCTTGGTAACTGAGACGATGGAAACGCCGTCTAGAGGAAATGCGTTGCCCTTAGTTACCAACGCGTAAATTAATGGCGTCACATTTTGGTGACGTCACAGTGACGATTTGTCTGACGTGCGCCTTATGGTAAGGATCGGATATATTCGGATGAGCAGAAACACGCAATTTCCACAAATGAAAGAATTAAATAATTTTTTGGAATGGCTAGTTTATTGCTTTTTAAGAGTCAAGAAATGAAATGATATTACGGTGAATAAGAATTTTCAAACTGCTTCAGTAATTTATACTCGAGAAGAAGAAGTAATATTGGAGTTACGATTTGCCACTCAAAAAATGAGGCTTTAGTTGATAATTACGAGCAAAACAAAGAAAAAACTCGATGCATCTTGCTACATAAGATGACATTAAATGAGCATTTTGTTATAGTAACACAACTGCATATTCAAGCGCGATTAATATTGGTAGTAAAATTTATTAAACATTGCTTTTTTTCCATCTTAATTGCATTACCGATACGGCATCATTTCAGTGAAATATCTGAGTAGTGTCAATAGTTGTGTCTCTATAAAGTTGTCTAAATGAAATTGAAGTAAGTCATAAGCATTTTTCTCATCATTTCGTTTTTATTTTTCTAATGTAAAACAATAAATTCTTAGTTTTAATGCACTCCGATGTTTTAACCTTCACGTATGTTGAAAAAGAAAATATTACCCGCTATATGATAAGGAATAAAGAACGTATTGTTTTGAATATATCAAATATTTTTTTTATTCTATGGTTTAAACAGCAGATTTAGGCTGAAGTAAAATAATTGTGAATAAATGAAATGCATGAAAAGAATCAATAAATAACGGTGATTATAAATCATAATACATTAACAGTGATAAAAGTAATAAATTATGATTAAACAAGAAAGAAACTGAGAAAATAGCAAAAAATCTATTGCAAGTTTATTAATACGTCCCTGGTAAAAAATCAGGCTGTATATATCTCTATAAATCTACTTATATTAAAAAGTCAATCTGTTTCCAAAAGCGTCAAGATATTTTTTTCTAAAATTGGCTATGATAAATATGATCTGTATTCAATCTTTATTCTCATCCTTATTAACTTAATTCTGCTTTGGGAATAGAGAGTCTTTGACAAAAACTGGTTGAAAACAAAACATTTTATTAAAATTTCAGTTCAAAAAGAAATTATATGTCTATAAAATTTGTGTCAAAATTAAATTTCGTATACAAGGTAACATATGATCTTAAAATATATAAAATTTAAAAAGAATAAACTCGATGACGTCTATAATTCTTTGAAACTACTTTTAAAGAACCTTTAAGATTATGTATCAAAGGATTCCAATGATAAAACATCAAACACATTACTTACCACTTTGGAAAATTTCGAATGAATAGCCTTTCATAATTTTATATCAGGAAAAGTATCCTTAATAATATAATAAACGCGAAAGTGTGTCTGCCTGTCTGTTTGTTACGCTTTCACGACCAAACTACAAAACCGATTTGGATGAAAATTGGCAGAGTTGTAGCTTGAAACCCGGGAATGGACATAGGAAACGCGATTTTATCATAAATTAAATATTTTTGACTACAAATAACAATTGAATAATTAACAAAGCCCATTGACTCAGCGATTCTCGATGAAGATTATTTTATTTTTCAATCAACTGTCACTTGGTCCTTCAGGAATGCGAAAACATGTGGAATAACTTATTTTTAAAATCAACTATCCTTTTTCTCGCCGTAACGTTGGAACAAATTATCACACAAAAAATATTTATATGCCATCTTAAAGTTCAAACTTTTCCTTTTCAATTATACCAATTTTATTTCTGTGACATGTTTCCTTCAATTTTTTAATTGATTTTTTAAAGTTTAATAATTTTTAATTACTTGCAGACGATTTTTAAATAACGCAACTTTATAGCTACTACGTTGCTAGGCAACCCAGCTAAAAAAAATCTGCAGAAAATCTGCAAAAAAAATCTGCAGAAAATCTGAAGGTATTTGGAACATGTTTTCTTCAGATTTTCTGCAGATTTTTTTTGCAGAAAATCTGAAGAAAACATGTTCCAAATACCTTCAGATTTTCTGCAGATTTTTTCTGCAGAAAATCTGAAGAAAAGTATGTTCCAAATACCTTCAGATTTTCTGCAGAAATATATATATATATAGAATATTTGGAGAAAATATGCTCCAAATACCTTCAGATTTTCTAGTTTCAGCTTGGAATTTAAATAGAATTCAGATATAAATTAGAATCAATTACTTACCTTCAGTAAATTGTATTATTTAAATAGAATTCAAATATAAATTAGAATCAATTACTTTTCTTCAGTATATGTGAGTATAATTTAAATAGGATATAATTATATGCATATACTCACAATCTGAAGACAATAATTGATTCTAATTTATATATGGAATTCTATTTAAATTCCAAGCTAAAAATAATCTTCACAAAATATATATATAATACAGATTTGTTTCACCAGTGATTTAGTAAGTCATTTATATTTTCAGAACGCACATATCCACAGAATACGTTATATATATACATATCTTATGCCCTCATTAAATTTTTTACTCCGATAAGCTGAAGTTCTCGGCATTTTTTCCTCTAGTAAAAAGGAAACGATTATAACGACAACACTTAATAATAACCTCTCTCAGCATTTCGATCCGACACATACAAAAAAAAAACTTTTGGATTCAAGGATGATCTTTGGCATGTAACCCAGAACTAGGTTCATATTAAATATTTTAAAACAAGATTATCATACATGTAATAATGTGAATAAACTAACTAATAAACATTAGTTAAAGTTGTTTCTTTTAATGCTCAGTTAATTATATTTAATATAAATGTAAGTAAAAGACACTGAATTTATTTTAATGATGTGTTCAAAACTCAACGATTGCAAAAAAGCCCCCTTTCATTAAAATGATCCTTTTTATTATTATTCTTATCGACCAAAGATGACAATAACGTGTTTTGTAAAGAGTTAATTATTTCAAATTATTTATATCCTCAATCCTCACATCTGTACATTGTTCAAATTTCCCAAACAACTCTTAAAGTTATAACGCAGACACTGACAAAAAGTGAAGTTTCAAGAAAAATGGATTTAAACTTTGCACTTGATATTGGGATGCTACATCTTAGTCACATTCATTGTTTATAGCTTTACCACAACCTAAAACTGTTGTATTTTTTTTTTCATGCATTTCTTAAACTATGGAGAACATATCAAACATTAGAAAAAAAAATAAGAATTTCAGACACAAATATGAAACAGACCAAACTACAAAATTTTTATTGTGTTGCACGACTTTTATGGGCGACATTTAACTTTTGTCGCACAGCTGCCCTTACAGTGCCAACATCAGCACTAAACTTTTCGCATGTAAAGGACATTACATCGTTTAGTTCATTTTCTGGCAGGGGTGGCTTTGATGCACCTCTAATCCCCTTCATCGAACTATTGGCTAATATCTCTCTCCCAAACACAACATCCAACAGATCACTAACAGACTTGCTAACACACGATAGACGACGCATATTAAATTTATGTTTTTCCACAAGAGTAGAATTTCCAATTTTTATGAAATCAGATTCTATTCCTTCACTTTTATTTTTTCTTTTTAAAGACTTATATTTGGCTTTTAAAGCATTGTATTTACTCCTAATCTTCATGTGTTCTTCTTTTATCATGTAGTTTTCTTCCTCCAAACTTTTGCATTTTTTTTTCAAAATTCTCCTACAGTCATCCACTAACTTGCATTTGTCACAAGATTTCTTCTCTTCTTTAGGATGGAGTTCCTGCAAGTTTTCAGGCAAACTGTTCCTACCTAAAAATATAAAAACATATACCAAACATTTTTTTAACTAGGATGTATATTTTCCTGATTTCAACTTTTAATATATACACAAATCTTCACTATTTTGGTTAATTATTCATTAAAACATTTTAACCATTTCTTTCCCGTAATCTAAATTCTACTAATTAAAAGAAGAAAGCTGCTGTTTTTCTCCTGTTAGAGGAAGAATGGTTTTGTTGCGAAATGACAGATGAAATAAAATTATAAAATAGAATTTAGAATGGGGGGGGAGGACAGTTGAAAGGCTTAACAGGTTAACTAAACTATTAAGTGCAGCATGACAGAAGGCGTCACGTATAAGAATGTCTTGGATAACATAAAAATTGAAACCCGCAAAATGATGCACTTTTAAAGAAATGTTATAACTACGTAAAATCACCGTCTCACCTATTTTTATTTTTAAAAAATTCATAACACTTGACCATTTTGAAAAGACAAAATAAATTTTAACTGATGAGAGACACAACAATACAAATAGCTAATCTTCTTCAATAAAGTTTAATCCTTATTTCTGTTAAGAGAGTGAAATAAAGATAAGACCAAAATTCTGATGGCTTTGAACTTTTCAGGAAATGTCACATAAGTTAATATTAAACATGTGCATGTCAATGAAATGTTTTAAATAACTATTAATTTTTAAAACGCAACTATACGGCTCTAGTATGTTATTAGTTAAAGAAATATTTGGAGGTTTCCCGTCTTTCTTCAGAATTTTAACAAGTTTATTTTGCAAAATAGTCAATATTTTTTTTAATATAGAGGCACAACCTATGGCTGGGGGACAAATGCGATTCCCTGCCTTCCATCCAAAGAACAATTTGAAAACTCCCTAATTTGCATAAGAAAATTTATAAAATTTTAAATTCATTTCAATCAATTCTGAAAACACATCTAAATTATAATATTAAAATATTTCAAAAGCAGAGATATAAATTTGATATGTCAAATTTTTAAGGAAAATTTTCTTTAATCAAAATATGTCAAAACAAATGTAGTTCA
>BGPR01000051.1:1981413-2073589 GCA_013235015.1 Araneus ventricosus | reverse complement strand
TTAATTAGTTTGTAGTTATTTGTTAGAAAATAACTTGCAAAAAGTTTTTCAGGCATTTATAAATTATAGTTTTTTTATGTTACATTATTTTGGTTTTCATTTGTTGGGAAAATTCTTTTTTAGATTCCAGATAACAGATTAAATGTTTATGAATCTTCTTTTAACTAATATCTACTGAATGAAATTCCAACGATGAAAGTTTTAAAAAAATCAATTACAAAATTAAAGTAATTACTTACAATTGGTGGCTAATTTCCACATCATTCTTTGGCTGACGACTGACATCACTGCATTGTACAACAGGTACATCCTCAACCTTGATTGATTTATCACCAAGTTTGTCAATCACGGAATCAATCTTTTTTTTATCATCTAAAAAATATTTAAAAAATAAATAAGCAACATTTCCAATAGGGAATTAATTAAAAGTTACTTAACAAAGTAAAATTATGGCTCTAAAATAAAATGTTGTTGAAGCTGATTAGTAGTCAAAAGCTATAAGAAATCAAGTAAAATCTAGACAATAATATGATGATGCAAATTATTTGTTAATTATTTTTGTCTAAAATTATGTAGTTTGCTTCGTATTTGATATAAATATCTAATTTGATAATTCCACAATTTACTGATTATTAACATCCTAACCAATCGTTATACACATCTTAAAAATTATTAATATACAGACTAAGGGTTTTAAATATATTTCGTATTTCATGTAAAAATAATCAAAATATAATTGATGAAAACTTACCTCCAAATTGCAAAAAATGGGCAGGATAGAGCGCTCCGTCCCACATAACTTCTAAAGTTCTTTTGGGGTTCCAATTTTCTATTTCATAATCTTCACTTTTAAATTCATTAACATCAGATGGCAAACATTCACATAATTTTAACAATGAAAATCGATTTTCTTGATAGAAATGAATTAATACATACAAGTTTTTAAATTTTTTAGCTATAAGAGACATGTTTAGTTAGGTTAGATTAGATTTTGAATAAAATTTGAATTGAAGAGTTAAGGGAAGATGAAGTTTCAATGTGCCTGTAAGCTGAAGGTAGGAACAAAGGAACTTTTCAGAAACGGTTATGATGGGACCAAGTGGTCACGATTTGAAGAGAACAGTCGATGTATTTAAAAAACTCAGTGTAAAAAAGTGCACCAATTGCCCAGTGAAAAAATTACAATCGCTTTCAAATAGTGAGGTTTGATGTTTTAAATAATTTGAAATAATTACGATCTACAAATAACCTTTTACGGAAAAACGTAATTGTCATCTTTTGGTCGCCTTTTTTTAAACTAATTAAAAATGTAAGAATAATGATAAAAAGGTTCATTTTCACGAAAAAGAGCGTTTTGCAGTCACTGTGTTTTGAACACATTGTAAAAATAAATTCAGTGTCTTTTACTTACATTTATATGTATAAAAAAAAAAAACCGCCCACAGTGGTATGAAAAAGTTTTGAAAACAAAAGATACATATTATTTGATTTTCCTGCTTATTTTTTTTCGCACTACAGTACAGAGTACGTTAATCCAAAACAATATTACAAAATTGGAACGTGAAAATGATTATTATACAGAAAGAAATATTAAATCGAATCCGAAAGTAAAAATCGAAGTAATTCATTCAGGTGAAGGTCATGACGTATCCTGCGCGCCCGCCAATCACAATTGCGAGCAACATTCTGAAGAAGTGCCGCGCGCGGAACTCGATCGAGAAAAATAACTCTCAACGCCCCCGAAAAAGATTAATTAGGAAAAACGGGAAAAGATATAAAGAAGCAACTACAACTTTAACTAATGTTTAATGTCTGTTACTTTTTTAATTCATGTTATTACATACACCGCAATGCTTTTTTCTTTTACTGCATTTCTTTATTTAAGTCGATTAATTTAAAGGGGGGTTATTGTATGTTTCAGATTGAAATGGAGAGAGAGGTTAAGTGTCGTCGTTATAATAATAGATTTCTTTTTACTAGAGAAAAAATGCCGAGAGCTTCAGCTTATCGGCGTAAAAAATTTAATGAGAGTACTACGTATTCTATGGATATAAGTGAGTCTGAAGATTTAAATGACTCACTAAATCATCATACTGGTGAAACAACGCACCAAAATGATGCGTCATCAGATAATGAAAGTGTGTTTGAATATAGTGATGAATCTTCGACTAGCTCTTATCAGGATGACAATGTTTCATTTGATTCTGATGCCCATTTTGAAGATGATGTCAGCAGTAATGAATTGAATTTTGATGATCTAAGTCAACCATTATACTCTTCATCAAGCATAACAAATTCAGAAGCATTTATTTCCATTTTAGCTTGTATAATTCGTTTTAATTTAAGCCAAACTTGTGTGCAGGAACTTCTGAATTTGTTGCAGTTGTTATTACCGCCAAATAACTTTCCCAACACACGATATCTTTTCTTCAAACAAATTTCTTCAGTGTTTGACAATACATGCGAGGTGCACCTATATTGTAAGGAGTGTAACTATTACATCAGTGAATTCTTAGCACAAAATAAACCAAATGTTTGCCCCTCATGTGAAGAAGTGCCATTTAATGCAGAGGAAAGTATTCGCAATGGTAACTTTTTTTTGTACATGCCTCTTAAGCCACAAATAAAAATTAAATTAGAAAAAGAAAATTTGATGAACGAAACAAATGAGTATCGGAAAAAAAATTCTAATGGATTGGGAGAAAATTACAGA
This sequence comes from Araneus ventricosus, assembly GCA_013235015.1. Classification (NCBI taxonomy): domain Eukaryota; kingdom Metazoa; phylum Arthropoda; class Arachnida; order Araneae; family Araneidae; genus Araneus; species Araneus ventricosus. The sequence goes on along the minus strand of BGPR01000051.1, from coordinate 2,070,876 downwards.
GATGTTATGGATGGCGATTTATATCGTTCCATTCCAGCTGTGAACAATTTCGATAACCTTTCACTACAATTTAATGTTGATGGAATTCCAATCTATCGAAAATCTCGGTACAGTATTTGGCCTATTCAATGTGCTTTCAATGAATTGCCTCCAGTCAAAAGAAAACAACACATTATGATGTGTGGCCTATGGTTCGGCAAAGAAAAGCCTGATATAAATTTTAATTATTTCATACCATTTGTAAATGAATTAGATTCATTGATAAAATCTGGCATAAACTGGTTCGACAAACATGAGAATAAGAACAAATCTACAAAAATTATTCCATTGATCTGTTCTAGTGATGCCCCAGCTCGTGCCATGATTCAAAACTTTACTGAATATAATGGTGCATATGGTTGTGGATTTTGTGAACAAAAAGGAGAAGTTGTAGAAAAGGGTAGAGGAACTTGTCGCATTTATGATGTTGTGAAAGGTTCGTTACCGCAACTTCGTTCCCATGATCAAACTGTAGAGGATGCATCAGTTGCAACAGAAAAAAATAATCCTTTTAAAGGTGTTAAAGGTCCCTCATTATTAATGAAGTTATATCCTCATTTTGACTTGATAAATGGTTTTATACCAGATTTCATGCACGCAGTTTTGTTGGGTGTAACGAGACAAATAGTTAACATTTGGATAGAAACTTCAAAATTAACTTGTTCACTGAATGGTAAATCTGTCAAAAAACTGAATGAGAGAATTCACCAATTGAAGGTACCAAGTGAAACTGTTCGATGCTTAAGGTCTACAAAAGACATATCCTTTTGGAAGGCATCTGAATGGCGTATTTTTTTTTATGTTTCCCCCATCATACTTATGGACATACTGGAAGTTAAAGCATATAAAAACTGGCTGTGTTTTGTTCATGGTATAAGTCTTCTCTTAAGTAATAGTGTATCTAGTAAGGATGTATCTGATGCTGAAAGATCCTTAAAAAAGTTTATAACTGGTGTTAAAGAAATATATGGTGTCCAGGAATTATCTTATAACATGCACTTACTGTTACATATGCCAAAAGCTGTTTCATCATGGGGGGCATTATGGGCTCATTCATGTTTTATATTTGAAAATAGTTTAGGAAAATTGAAAACATTTCATCATGGAACAAAAGGTGTCCCTACCCAAATATTATCTACATATTTGTATAAGTCTATTGTAAAAACAGCAGTGTTGTCTTTAGAAAAAGTCAGCCATAGCAATGTTAAGAATTTCATAAATAATATGGATCGTGGTCATAGTTTAACAAAAAAAGCATTATATGCTGGTAAATCAATTTTACTTGGAAATGGGAAGCAAAAAAAATTGTTTCGAGTTAGCGAGCAATCTCTTTTAAAGCTTATAAACAAACTAAGTTTGGCTGAAGTTTCTGTTTATAAACGATTGTTATATGAAGGAAAAATTTATACTAGTAAAAGTTATAGTATACATTTAAAAAGAAATGATTACATGATCATGATTTCTGGTGGCACTTGTATTGAAATAGATGAAATTCTTACACATGACAATGAAGTTTTTTTAATTGGGAAAAAGTTACAGGTCAAGAACTTTCAAAGATCAGATAAAACTCTTGGCAATTTATGTAGACATATATTAGTTGTACGGGAAGAAGACGATGATATTGTTGATCATAACTCTATTCTTGCTTTTAAACCAGAAAATATCATTTGCAAATTCATAATTGTTTGTATAGAGAATAATGTGTTTTTAGTTCCATCATACAGTTCTGCAGAGCAATAAAAAAAGTTATATTTTATGTGAAATAAATAAGATTGTATAAAATTCCATAAACAAATAATTTAATAAGAATAACTTACACACTTATTTACACTTGCATTCATGTCTCACTTCCTCATTAAAAACTGAAACATTTTGTTTATGGGGAAGATAAGAAGATATTGTAATTAATTTATAAAAAAATAATTAGTTATTGGGTGAAAGATATACTTCTATTGTGGTTCTGAATCATTTCCTCTGATAGTATATATGAAATATTATTATTATTTTAAGTATACAATATTCTGGATTGCATGCAAATAAATATTTATTTTATAAATTGGGAGCCTGTCTTACACATACATAAAGCTGATCATATGTTATCAGCTTCAATGAATTTTTAAAAAATTTTTTTGAAAAGAAACATGAGTTTTCAAGTAAAATGAAATGTGGTTTTGAAGATTAAGTTTTAAAATTTTGAAGAATCAGAAAGCAGTGTAAGATTTTTAAAATGTTGTTATATAAAAATATTGGTTGTCGATGAAGAAGATGATGATATTGTGGCTCAACTCCTCAATTGCTTTTAAACTGGAGAATATCACTTGCAAATTCATAATCGTTTGCATAGAAAACAATGTGTATTTAACTCCATCTTACAGTTCTGCATAGCAATAAAAAAATGTATATTTAAAGTGAAATAAAGGCTATATAAAGGTCCATGAAAATTAATACTAAAATAAGAACAATAAATTGACACAAGAAATTAGTATTCAGCTGATTTTCAATTTATTTCTCTGATTTTTTTTACATAATTTATTAAATAAAATTTTATATAAAATATTTTATTTTTACTCAATTTATATTAAATATATAATTATAGTTGAATCCTGATTTAACAAATTGCTCCAGACCAAAATTTTTATTTGTTGAATCGAGGTTGTGACAGGAGGTGAATATAATAGAAAACTTTCTGTGAAAACAAATCCTAAAGCAGAAACATTTTCTGCAAAATATGCATCAAAACCAGATGCTTTTTAGAGCTCTGAACTGTGATGAATTAAATATATGTGACACAACAGAATTTATCATTTTTAACCCTTTAAGTATGTGTTTTAGTAATATGTTTGTTCAATAATTTAGATTCTGTTTCAATAAATTCAAAAAATCAACAGATTATTAGTCAAGTTTAATGATGTGAAAATCTGCAAAATAACTGCAAATTGAATTGAAGACAAAATGTAGATTTTTTGCTGTCTTAAAAAATCTGCAGGATATATATCTAGAGAAAAATATAAGAAAATTTTATGCAGATTAAATTGAAGAAAAAATGCAGATTTTTTCTGTCTTCAAAAAATCTGCAGAATATTTAGAGAAAAATATAATAAGAAAATTATCTGCAGAATATTTAGAGAAAAATATAATAAGAAAATTTTCTGCAGATTTTCTGCAGAATATTTAGAGAAAAATATAATAAGAAAATTTTCTGCAGATTAATTTGAAGAAAAAATGCAGATTTTTTCTGTCTTCAAAAAATCTGCAGAAATCTTTAAGAAATCTTCAAAAAAAAAAATTCTGCAGATTTTCTGCAGATTTTTTTTAGCTGGGAACGCTTAGACTTTGAACTAATTTACCTTTATTTCTGAAAATTTTGCCTATGTTTATAAATATCTATACTATAAAGGGAAATTACATGTATCTGTCTGTCGGTCGGTCACAAGAACTCCTCCTAAACGGTGAATGGTAGCGACAGGAAATTTACACACGACATTCTAGAGCATATTTCTAGGTCAATGGTGCTATTTTCAACCTTCAGAGTTAATTAGTTCTTAAAATATTTAATTAAATAACGAAAATTAGGTGCTAAGTTTTGCCAATAACTTTTGAAATATTTATTAGACAACAATTCTTTTTATGCCATTTTAAAGAGCAGAAAATTATCTTTTTAATGATATTTATTCCATTGCGATGAAGTGTAACAATACTTTTTCTAACAATACTTTTTATTCCTATAGAAATAAATACAAGCCAAATTATTGTTTCGCGCTCTGGCTTTCGCTAGTGTTAAAGTTAATATAAGAAAATATTGCTTTCTTTGAACATAAACACCAAAGTAGACTTTTCACTTCCGGTTTCCTGCTGTAATACAGCTTTTAATCCGGTTACACAGTGATCCAATGACGTTAGTGAATTATTCTCTCGGTATTTTGTTTAATTTTCACGAATTTTGAACTGACCCTAATGAGTGTGTGCTAAGCCTTCAAGACTACTTAGTCGAGTTCCTATCGTAGGAAGAAGAAAAGGGAGGGGGGGGGGAGAGATGTTCTAACGGTCTATCTGTCGCTAGAACTCCTCGTAAACTGTGAATAGTCTTGATTTGAAATCTGCACACAGTGGCGGACTGGCTAGGTTGCCAGCTTGCCCGATGGCAAGTGGGCCCCTTAAACAGAAGACAATTTGGGCCCCCCAGAAAGTGTGGCAGAGAAGCAAAGAATAACTCCTTCTCTCAAACACATAAACAAAATAGCCTTTTCCTCCAAGGTCCATGTTTTGGAGTTCGACACCCGTTTTTAGGGATTTACTGCCGTCGTAATTCGACCAGCCAAACAGCGGGTGGTCGAATATCCGCCCGTAGGAACCAGAGCCCTGGTAGGAACGGCGTTTTGTCCACTTCCTTTGAACTTCCGATCATTAACAGATGTTTCACCAACAAACCTTCGGGGCATTGAAACAGGGTATCTCTTCTGTGAAAATTCGAGTCGCAAAACTCATTAAGATATTTTGCTGGTTTCGGAAGCCCCCGGAGAGACGGAAAGAATTGCCTCCCTTTGTGCAGATAGACTGCGGTTCTTGTGAGAGATGGCTATAAGGTGGTTTTTTCTTTCTTTTTTTTGTAGTTTCATTTTACTGTCATAAATTTCACAAGCAAGGGAACTCGACTGTAGGAAAAGGTTTTCTTACCTAAAACTGTGATTAGGGCGGGTGGGAGAAATTGTGCCTAATCACAAGACACCAAATGACATTTATGACTCACGCTTTTCTTTATGCGTTTGCGTTTAGAAGAGTAAAAGGGACCTGTCTTATTGGTCTGTCTTTCATGGAAAATAATTGGTGAGAAAAGTGTTATTTCTGCTTTTAGTAGGAAGGAAGTAAGGACATACATAGCGTATGTTGAAAAAGAAAGAAAAAAATTTTTTTTGAGAGGTAAGCTAAAATTATCATTTCTTTATTTTTACATTGCTTTTGTAATATTAAACACTAATCGCATTTGACTACCAGCCGACTCGTCTATCTTATTAATTGTCTTAATTTGATTATATCAACAAACTTTAAATTCGCCACCTTATTTAATTTTTGTTAAGTTGAAAGTCGGCCGATTGGACCGATTGCTCCAAATAGGGCCCCGCACCAGCGTGTTACAAAGAATATAATCGAATTTATTAAAATTAAAATCAATTAATTATTGTTTTTAACAAATTATTAAAAACATGTTTTTGTTGCATTACAGAAACATGATTTGTTTTAATATTTCTAAGAAAGTTTTCCAAATATAAATTACTAGAGGATGTTCACGATAAAATAAAATAAGATTTTTCAAATGTTCAGATGCGAAATAAGAGTATATACTTCCATTTGAATGTCGTGTACATAATAATAATTAATGGGAATTCAGTTTGTGAGTTGAATTTCCACGCATTTTTTTTTAAACACAGAGAAGACTGTTGTCTCTTATAGTAATTTTGATTGTCTGAAATAAAACGATTTAACTCTTTTCTACGCAATCATTAAAATAATGATGAAAATGTTGATTTAAATCTGATCATTATTTATTTTTATTAAACATGCATTTGATACCATTGCATATTTCTTTCTACTGTACCATTAAGTCTTTTAAGATGAGTATTATATAGAAATTATGAGTAGTTTGCTTACTGAAGAAAAGCTAATTTTAGTAGAATAAATTAACCTTAAACTTAAATAAATAATGTTTTTAATTATGTTTATTAAAACTTTATAACTTATATGGCAATTATAAATATAGCTAAAGATATTTTGAAGGAATTAGCAGTAAAAAAAAGGAAAGGTAGTTTCTGAAACCTTTCCTCTTCGTAATTTTTTCTAATAACCTATTTGAAGTTTTACATCCTGTTGTTTTATAATTTAAAAAATGTCCCATTCTATAAATAAAGAATATTGAGATTGATTAATAGAAAATGTTTTAAAATTATTAACCGCTTTGTCTGAAATCAATTGTAAATTAGAATTTTGTATTTTTTATAATCAAACTACTGAAACCATTATTCTAGCGATCTGAAACGCTTGTTGACTTGCTCTTAATCTAGTGGATTTCTGTACTTTTCATTTGTCAGTCTTTAACAGTAACAGGTGTTCTTTAAAAACATTAAAATTGGTAGATAGTTTGCATTTTATTTTAAGTTTGCTTATAAAAACATTTTGTGGATGTGTAGCACGCTGTACTTTTGGAACCATATAGTTATTTCAAGAATTTTTTAGCATTCATTCATAAATTTGAATTTATATTTGTTACTTCCAGTGATTATGTATAATACTTAAATTAATTAATAATATCTTTAACATATCTTTAGATTAGGAATAGATTATTGATTTTAAATTATATTTATATATAATAAAATATATACATAAAATGATTCCGTTGTTGTAGTCGTCAAATAAGGAACAAGCCGAGTTACTAGCTGTTTTTATTTATTATGGGAGAGTGGCGGAATATGCGCACATCTCGTATGAAAGATTCAAGTCAAAAGAGAACGGAAAATCCCTTCATTCTCTTAGATAAGGGATTAACATATAGACACTTCATCAAAGTGAAGGGAATATTAGCTATTTTTAGTAAATTACGTAAATGTTTTAGGAAAAAGTATGGCGCCAACAAGTTGCTGATTTCGCGATTTAAGCTGGCGCGTGGAAGCGATTAAAATATTCTTTTAGTAATAAATATGCCAAAACGCGAGATTTAGCATACCCCTAGCGTGGGAAATAAAACGAAACTGGAGTATAAGAAAAGTGACTTTAGAATACATTAATATTGTACTAAGATTTTAAAATCTATAATATTAGAATTTAAAGTAAAATTAAGTGAGATTATTACTATATATATATATATATATATATATATATATATATATATATATATATATTAATGTTATGATTGTAGATATATGTGGGCCCTCACTGACTCCTGACAACCACTATTTTCAGACCCAGTCCGCCACTGTCTGCACATGCCATTCTGGGGTCCGTTCTTAGATTAATTCTACTCTTTCAAACAAAATTATTTTCTAAGATATTTAATTAAAAAACGAAAATTAAGCCAATTTTCGGCGTTTTATCTCAGTTTTTCGCCAATAATTTCAGAAAAATATATTGCACGCTGATTATTTAAATACCATCTTAAAGAGCAGAAAATCATCTTTTTAATGATTTCAAATTAAATGTTATGCATTCTTTTTCTTAATTTAATGTACATTTCAAATTTATTTCATACACAATTTGTAACAATGCTTTCTGTTATTGTAATTAAAATCAAACCATTGATCGTTTTATCAAATCCTTCATTCCGGTATTTTTGCCATTGTGAAAGTTATGATAAAAATATTGTTTTCTTTGAATGTTAACAGAAAGGCAGAAATTTTATTTAGCTTTTATTTCATTGCATATACCACTTTCAATATGTTTGCGCCACAATACAATGATCCCGTGACGCTTCATTTAATTTTACAAATTTTTAATGATCATAATGAGTGTTTAAAATCCTGCAAGAAGATCAAGATTTTCTTCAACCTTTAATAACTAGGGGACACCGGCGAATTAAATGAATGCATGTTTAAAGACATCTTCATTATGAGAGCATGTCAAAAAATATAAACTCATTAAGATTGTGAGAGTTCAACTGCTCAACGACACTGTATCAGGACTATTCTTTTGAAAATTGGTGAAAGTCGGTTTAAAGCAGATTTAAAAGGTGTAAAAGGCTCCTCACAGCCATGCAATTAAGTATTATCAACTGTCAGAACATTTGCTTTCCCCTTTCAAAATGCAACAAAAAAATTTACATTCGTGAATTGAAAAAATAATAATTCGAATTCTTCGCTCACGAAGTCGCGTGTCAAAAATCGTTTGCTTCTAATAAAATTAAAAACTCTGCCAACAGAAAAGAACAACGAAAAAGTTGTAATTTAATCGATTTTAATGCAGATTTATGTAAATAATAATTATAAATTTAGTTACTAAAATAAATTTTTATAGCATCTAATTTTAAATGCAAAACATTTTAATTTTATGAAGGCAAAAATATATTTATGCTTGCAATTACAAAAAATTATGTTAAAAAGTTGGTAGGGAAACATCTCCAACATATATATTTTTAGATGGGTAAAAATATGTTTACATACGTTGCAAGGCATCATATAAAATGCGATAAATTTCAAAACCAAATTTTGATACTTTGCAAAAGGTTTTGATGTCTTAATTATAATCGACATCAAAAAAGCTTGGGTACGACTTAAGTAGTTTGCTCTACTGAGAGGTCTTTCATTCTAAAATCAAATTTTTCTAATATCCAAGCACAAAACACTTGATTTATGGAACATTAGAAATGTTTTGAAAGATTTATTACATAATTTTATAATAAAATTTTAAAAACTGCTTTAATTTTTTAAAGCAATTAATTAATTTCTTTTGTTAAGAAACCGGATTACAGTCTCACTAGTTGTTGACTTTTTTTAGATAAAACACTTACAGGAAAAAATCATAAACATATAAATATTATATTACGAGAATCGCTTCAGCTTAATTAATGGAAACTTGATTGTTCCTTTGCAACAATGTATGACAGTGCTTAAATATTGCTTGTAACGTGTTTCAATAGAGTTAAACAATACTCAAATAATGACTTACTAGTGCAGCACACGTTTAAACTTTGCAAAGGAGTAACAGTGCGAACCCTTATGTGTTGATTAACTAATATTGTTTGTTTTTTCTAAGATAAGGTGAACGTTACTTCGATTGTCAATCGACGTTAGGTTTTTTGAAAGTGTTTTTGATTCACAAAAGTCTTATTAAAAATGACGAAGGAGTATTAATTACTGTTAGCGCTTTGTTGTCATGGTTGTGGAGTTTGTTAGAAATAACGTGCAATCTAAACTTTTGGCACCGTTTCCATCTTTTTCCATGTATCGTTTTTATCTTGATTTTGAAAAGTTTTAAATCTAAAAAGAAAAAAATAGAGACGTTAGTTTGCAAACGGAACTTGAATTGATTAAAATGAAGAATGTATAATTTAAAGAAGTAATCTTTTACAACTGATATATTTGCCTGCAAACATGTGGCAAAAGTTGAGAATGAAAACTCTGGTCATACCTTTCTTCCTGTTTAGAATTTTGTAAGAAATTATGTACTCAATAAACAGGGTGTCCGAAAACAGTGGAACAAGCGTTTATTTCCTTAAATATTGATCCTAGACATATACTTCCAATTACAAAGTTTCATCGAATAAGGCAAGAATCTTTATGAAAATACTTTAGCTTCTAAGGAGAATGATAATAAAAAGTTACAAAATTAAATTTTTATACCGCCCCCGTAGTGCAAAAATGTCAATTAGTAAAATGTTTCTCTTGCATTCATCTATTCACATGCAAAGTTGCACGCTTAAATCTGAAAAACTTACAGAGAAGATAAATTTATGGACTTGGACCACTTTTCCATACCTCTCACCTCTGTTTGACCCAGTCTTTCGATGTACATTTTAGGGATAACATACATATTTCAATAAGTTATTTAAAGGGCAGAATCAGGAAATAACAATATATTTGTTAACTCTTATTAACTTTAAAAAGTAGTCAAATAATACATTTATTGAAGTATTTACAAAAATAGCTCATCTTGTCCCAAAATATCCAAGGTGTATATCAGCCGTGACGGCTCATCTACTCAGAAACAAGCAGTGCTATAAAAATATTACTAGAATACAACTGAGATACAATGTTTTAAAATTAGCTATCCCTTCAAATAGTCCAAAATTTGTAGTTGTAATTATCTGAATTGTATTTTAGAAAATTACAGTCCTTTTTCTTTGGTGAGTAACTTTTAACAACAGAAATCAAATACGTTGTAACCAATCAAGTTCCCGTTGAGGCAATATGAAAGTGAATCCGAAACCAAAAATCCGAAAATCCAGTTCGGGCTAAATTCAAAGACAGAAAGCATAGCTATTCGCCTTCGCCCGTTATGTCACTTAGTTGTTCGAGATGAACGAATTTTGGTGCTTTCCAAAACTATTTGGTGCGAAACTCATCCTATGTCTGTCTTACTTTTTCATTCGTTTTCTGCCTTCTTTTCTCGTTTTTACCTTCTTTCGTTGATAATTGAATTATCAGAATGGAGAAGTAAGCAAATATGAATAAAGACGAAAATACAAATTTTAAAAATAATTTTAATGAGTTCTGCAACTCTGCAATCCTAAAAGACTAATCGCCACTGCCATTAGGCAAAACTTAATGATACACACAACCCTGAGAGCAAATAATTAAATACTCTTGTCCGATATTACGCTATTTTTCTGTTTAATGTTAAATTTAATTTTCTCAAATTGTCCTTCCATTCTTTATCAAGTTGATGGTTGAAACTATCTGCCAATGATGCCAAGCAACAGTATGCGCCATTGGCAATTTTTTTTCAATCCATGATGATTGGATGATGTACTACTAGACAAATATTTGCATTTTGCAGTTTTTCTATATTGAATAAATTTGCATTTCTGCAATAAACATCTCCATATAAATTTGTAAGCAATTAAAAAAAATTATATATTTCTGTATGTCTTGAAGATAGAATCGTGAAACTTATTTTATACATAGATGAATGTAAGAGGAACATTTTACTCATTGACACTTTTGCTCTATGAGGAACGTATAAAATGTTGATTTTCTTAACTTTTTATTTTCAACTTCTACAGAAGCGAAAATTTTTTTACACAAATTCCTACCTTATTTGATGGGACTTTGTAATTGGAAGTATATGTCTAGGTGCACTATTTAAGGAAATAAATGCTTGTTCCACTTTTTGGGGACTAGATTCTTTCTTGGATGAAGAAACTGTTGCGATGATTTTCCGGCAAATACTTCTGCCACATCTTCGATTCATATTCTAACTTTGATACCCGGATGCATCCAATGCTCACGTGACTCCAAGTACGTGTAGCTGGCGAGTGCGAGTCTAACCTCTCACCAGATCACGAAGTTCCGTTAACGAATTGTGATGTGCTCTTATTACTGTCTCGATGCTTTTGTCCTGTGTCTGTGTTAATAAATGTGTGTTTGATAATCTCTGGTCTTATTTCTTCCGCCTGCGCCTCTGCCCCACTCATTTAACCTAACACTAACTGCACTGAAAAAGAAATAGTCCTTTCGTGGGACAATTAACAGCTCATGTAACCGCTTTTTTTCCCAAAAAATTTCCTGAAATAGACAAAGCTTTGAAGTCGAGAGCAGGAGTTTATCTATATTTTTTAAAAAACAATCCTCACCAACCATCCTTTTTGAAAAAGTAATTTGAGCAATCCATGCAATGATTCATTTGTTTAGTAAAACTAGATACTTAAAACTAACTATCCACTTGGGATTTCGGAAATATATTACCCTAATCACTAAAGCAAATAGAGATCAGACATTGAATTCAGCTGGATATCATGAAGGCGATTATTTTTATCCAGAACGTTTTCATTTCTTAACTCCATATAAAAAAATAGTTACAATTAAAACCGGCAAAAAATATCTGGACATAAATTACAGCATTTCTGCAGTATTTGATGAAATTTTCTATTATCAAGGCTTATCTCAAATAGAACATTCTCGGCATTGAAAAAAATCATATCAAAGAAAAATCATAACATCAGTCTCCGTTGGAATCTCCTGGTCGCTTTTTGAGTATTTTATAAATACTCGTGTGTATATTGTATATATTGGTGTATATAATGTTTACTTTTATTGTTTTGTTTGTTTCTATTTTAATCAACACTATTTGTAGATGCGGCCACTATTTTTATGAAGAACATATATATCTACTTTTGCTTGTATTGTGAAGATTGTTTTGGTTGAGTATCAAGCATATTTATTTCTCATTGATACACTTAAACATTAAAGAAACTGGATCGTAGAACACAGGAGAGTCAAAGTTACAGTTGTTTACTAGCGCATCTCGAGCAGTCATTTATTATCCTCGAACCGGACAAAGATACAAACGTTGTGTATATCGACTTTATAAAACCTCTTGAAGGTACCCGATTGTGACTTTTACGCCTAAACATTAAGGCTTAACCAACTGTGATTTCTGCCTCTAGGATGTTTCACGGACTACACCAATGACGGCACTTGAAAACTGTCTGGACATCTAAGACTTCTGTGCTTCTGAAAGAACTTTTAAGATGCAGCTCTGACACATGCTTCTGATGGAACTTCTGGTGCTCTGTTTGAAAATTTTGGCATCTGACTTCTGGTAGAACTCTGAAGAAGACTACGGCAACTCTGGTACGTAACATCGATGATAATTGGTTTCACACATATACTTCCTGTATTAAAAAATATGTTTTATCTACTGTTTGCGCTGCTCGAACGTCCTGGTACACTATATCAGTGGTTCCCAACCTGTGGTACGCGTACCCCTGGGGGTACGCGGCGGATGGGTTAGGGGTACGCGAAAGTAATGTTAGTAATGGTAGAAAACACAAAACGCACATAAAATGGGAAAAAAAGTTATAGAATATTGTTTCCCCAAGTTTATGTGAAAATTTAATGTTATGCCAGCATGAAAGCCTACTGGGTAGCAGTGAAAGAAGATTACCTTCAACTAACAGAGAATTTGTGGAAAGAATATACTCTTTTTTCGAGATATTAATAAAAAAAATATTGCAAAAAGCTTACGCGATAAGGTTAGAGAACCAGACGTAGATTATATTTAACTTAATTTTATAAACCTCAGGTTCCATGAAATAAGCTCAAGGATTGCATTGAAATCGTACTTCATTTCATCATAAATTGACGCGAATTTATTTCAATATTGTTTGCAGTTGTTAGGAGTGGAATTAATACTATTACAAAAATGGAATAAAAATCTAAAGTCAAAAATAAATGCTACAGATGTAAGTAAGTTGATTCGAGTTTCGACTCTTAAGATAATTTAAGCCCTTAATATTATGAATAAAAACTTCTTTCAATGAAGGGATAGTTACGGGGGTATGCCATTAGGGGAATGCCAATAGGGGGTACGTAAAATTAAAAAGTCTTATCAAGGGGTAAGGGAGGAAAAAAAAGTTGGGAACCACTGCACTATATGATCAAAAGTATCCGGACACTTTCGGATTTTCACACTTTTTTTAGAATTTACCTGAAAAGGCTCAACCAACTGCCCTTGAACTTCGACCATATAAAGAATAGGCTCTAACTCACATTTTGCAGTGAAGATTGGTCACGAGGGCATTTAGGGGATCGACCAGAAATTTATGAAGAAGAAAAAAATATGGGTTCATCCCGTTCCACAGAAAGCTGATAATGATTTGAAAATTTCATCAATGGTTTTGCTTAATATGCGCATTGCTTACATGCATTTTCATAAAAATAGCAAGTAAATGCTTGAAGATATAAGGGTTTTCTTAAAAGATCCCAAATTTTCCCGCATGTTTTTTGCTTATAAAATGCAGAGAATTTTCCACCAAATTATACGAAACTTACAGAAAAAGTGACAAGAGAGTATGATATAAAAATTTGAAATTAATACTTTGAATATTAGAGAAAATATGAGTATTTGTAGCAAATACTTTTTTACTGCGAATGGACGACATGTAGCGTAATTTTTCCTTCATGACTTCAAAGTCAGATATGTAGGGCAACTTATATAAAATTTTCAGTTGAATATCATTAGGATTTACAGAGATATCGGCATTGGAGTAAACAGAAATTCTGCTTCTTTTTAAAAGAAACAAAATGATGAGGCTTTTTCCAGAAATTGATTTTTTTAACCCGAATATTCGGATAGTAATCGTTGAACTGCAATTTAATTTATGAGTATTATTTATAAGTATGCCAGAGAATTCAGCATATTCGATCTTCATTAAATTCTTTAAAATTAATCGAAAATTCTGTATTGTGTATGAATCTGACTTCTATATTATTGGAGGAGATTTTAAGATGGCGACGATACCTTTGATACATGCTTCTGATAGAACTTCTGGTACTCTGTTTGAACATTTTGGCATCTGAATTCTGAACTTCTGGTAGAACTCTGAAGAAGACTACGGAAACTCTGGTACGTAACATCGACGAAAATTGGTTTCACACATTTACTTCCTGTATTAAAAAATATGTTTTCCTTACAATAATCAAAAATTTTCATAGCCAGTCCATTTGCATAAAAATAAAATTTCAGCTTCAAGCCAATATTTGTGTGTTTATTTCTTTGTTCATCGAATTTTCTCAGCCAGAACTTACTCATCTAGGCAAAGTCACATAGATATATTTTTTTAAAAAATAATAAATAACTCATAAGAAAAACTCGTAAAAATTAATTCTCACAAACACTGCATATTACAATTTTTTCCTTTCAATCAGAGACATTTTGCATCGGTTTAATGACATTTAAGCTTAATAGATTTCGTCTTACCGAGGATTTCATCGAAACACAAATTTATCGATTGACGGTTCCGCTCGCGTTTATCTGTTCTATACTTATAAATAAAAATCAAAACTCATATGCTTTTATATCGCATAGTTTTCGAGTTATAATATACAAATCCATAAGAGCTTTTAGTACCCTCAAACCTAACTAATAATACCTAGTTAATTACTATTTTGATAGTTTCGAATAAACGGCATTTTTGTTTTAGAGCGTTTGGAGCATATATATAAAGATTGCTTGGAGTTCTCATTCCATACCATGCCATGGGAGAAACAAACTTGATAACGGCAGATTTGTTAGGCATGGTACACTCATCCCAAATGATAAGTTTGCAATTTGTTGGACAATCATTTTATCAGACCTTTTGCTTGTATTGCATATAGGATTCTCCGAGTGAGCTAAGACCAAAGGTAACTGTAACGGAGAATGTGCTGTGTGGTCACCATCCAAAAGTCTGATAGCTATTCTTGGTGGAGCAACGGCAAGAGTTATATGGCATTTAGATTGAATTTCAGTAAGAATCCAATTAATTAAAAAATGTTGTTTCAGCTCCACATGAGACAGAGGTTCACCGTTCTATTCAGCAATTCCCCATCACTTCAAGCACTATTGGCTGATCTTTTGTTAGTTTAGTTTATTTGTTCCCACCATATCTTGTAAAATATTCACATTGCACTTTGTAATATGTTAGAAATCTCTGTTCAGAGCATCATGAGTTGACTTGTAGGCCTGGGTAATACACGCGATAACAACGTTTTCCCACTATTTATACACATCTTGATATCAACTGCTACTAAAAACCAACAATTACAAAATTCAGCATCGCTCAAATAAATATTCACTACACAAGATGCAACGAGCTCACGATGGAATGCCAGCGTGAATAATTTTGGTTGATTTTATATATTTGTTAAAATATATAAAATGTGCGTTTGGTTCACATTTTGTGATCCGCATTCACACCTTACTATATAAAATCCTTGATATCCAAATGATATGACAGTAGTGGGTAACAGGGAAAGATATTCCTGAATTCTAGATGCTACGAAGGTAAAAAGAGACCAGAAATTTGTGGTTATAAAATGTAAAGTCAAAGGGAAATGAAAGCGGAATTGTCCAAAGAGAGCAAATTAATTTTAAGATTAACGTGAAAGATTAAAAAGTGAAATAGGTTTAAAATGACAACAAACAAAAGCGTTATAAATTGTTTTTAAAAAGTGATTAAAAATCAAAGAAATAGTGGTAAGGAGGTGGAACATGTCTCTCTAAGGAGCTATCTTTTTTTTGCTTTTAAGATGGTTCAAAAATAAATTTTAATTCTAGAAACTTTTTAACAGCGAAGTTATCCCTTCCAGATGCGAAGAAACATGTGTGGCTAATTTCTTTCTAAACAGACATTGCATGTTTTAGATATAGATTCAGCAACATAGTATTTGGATTTTGTGCTGTAATGATATTACAGTAATTGTTAATAGTAAAAATTAATGTCTGAAATATTAAGAAGGTAAAAAAAAAGATACCATAAACCTGTAGTTTAGAAAATGCAAACTTGTCCTTTATTTCCGTTGATAGGTTTTAAAAAGTATGATTTTGAAGGTGATGCGAGAAAAAAAAAGAAGGAAAACTGTTAAACTTATAAACGAACGATAATCTTATTCAATGAGACAGATTTTAAAAGAAACCCAGTCATTTAAGATATATATAAGTTTTAAAACATTTAAAAGTGCAAAAATCTGAGACAAAATTATGGCAAACTAAAAAGGGAAGTTGCAAAGATTTTAAAAAGCAGTGTTTAGATGTAATTTACCACGCGCGCATATTAAAAGTTGTGAAATTCTGCATGCGAAAGTGAAAATGTTTAAAGAAAGCAATTTAACATTGGAAAAAGCACGCGAATGGCAGGTGTGATTGGGTTATTATAAGATTATGTTTAAATTTATTTTTAAAATTGGTTATGAATGAGAAAAAAGTCATACAGAAATGGAACAGGTGTCACTGAAAGGCTTTTTTTTTAATTTTAAGAGGGTATAAAAATAGTTTATGTGCGTTTCAAAGTTATGACAGAAAAACGTGAAAACTTTTAATTCCCTTTTCACTCCCTTTAGGTGCAGCTAGGAACTTTTTAATTGCGTCCTTCTAGGTGCTAAGGAACATGTATGCAAATTTCGTTCTAATCCGTCAAGAGGTGTGGAATTGTATAAGGCTCAAACACACAAACAGATACTGAATTTTATATACATAGATGGCAGATGAATGGAGTTTTTTAAAATGAGAATTAGTAGAATATGTTCATTTTTTATGAGAAAACTGAAAAGCGTTCTTTTTTGGTTTTATAGCTGTTAGATGCATATCATTGAAGCAAAACAAAACATCACTGCAAGCTCGACCTCCAAAAATCAGTCAAAGTTAAATAACCCTTTTCTATTCAATCAAACATGTATTAGACATAGTATACAAATTTGCTTTTCATTGTATTTTTTAAATATGCGTCTCGTTTTGAAATTGTACAAAGTTTAATGAAGTTACCACTTTCGAGGGCACTCAACTTTTTGTTTTCACTCCATGCCACCAAAAATGCTTTTAATTTACAAAGAGGCATTTCAAAGATATTTGCAATGAACATTTTCAGTCCAAACAACGATCAGTTCAACCAGATTTCAAAACAACGATCTTCCAAAGCTGAGACTGTTCCACAAGCTATTTTACAGAATCAGTATCGCTTCAATAGAGATTCTTAAAAAAATTAAGGAATAGAAGTTTGAGGAATGCGATGAACATTATATAATAAAGCCTATTTCATAGTATGATTTTATTTTTATCGATCATTTTCCATTCAGTTATGTATTTTTTCCAAAATATCGCATTTGTTTTAAAACAACCTTTGTTAGCTTGTATCTTATTTGGGCATAATTTGATTCCTCATACATTCAATTTTTTTTGTGACACCCACCACTCTCTTAAATTGAAACAAATATAAAGGAACCAAAAGAAATTAATAATTATTCTCGTGAATATATTTAGCGGCGAACAGTTTTTAAGCTTTTACGATATGTTTGATGCAGGGAAGTACTTCTCCTAATTACAAGAAGAAGCAGGGCCATGTTGTAGTGTGCTCCTCAAATTGGCATTAATAACACACCGCTTCTCTTTGATTTTTTTTATAATTACTGTGATTTATTTTTAATATAAAAGCATCAAATTTATTAACGGTATAAGGGTTCTCTAAAATATTTAAGATTTCTGCAGTGTAGTTTTGTTTTGGAATACAGAATATCATAAGATTTTTTTTTCAAATTGTATACTCTAATTATAATTTTTTAAATCCATAAGTTATAATAAAAGTTAGCCAGCATTAAAAATATATAAAAACTAGTATTGAATGAATTAAAAAAATATTGATATTAGTCAATTTTATTTATTTATTATTTCAGATAAACAAAATTTTAGTTAAACATTATTGAAAGATAATGAAAGGCTTTTTTAAAAAATATAAAGAATCATAGAAATTTTTTTAAAAATAAAAACAATAAATAATTGTGAAGATATTTCCTGGCTATGTTTTTTCATTTAATATCAACGCTAAGAATTGAAGAAAACCAGACAAATCAAGAATAATTCTTTTAACTTTTGTTTTTGCAAAGAGCCCTTAATTTTCTCTCCCAAACTCTATTCGACTATCTGCTGATGCCACATGAAGACAAAATTTTCTATTGTCCGCCACCAATAAATTAACCCCGAAGGTTACGGATACTTCTACACAATCATTACTCGTCCTTTCGTAATGATTTCAGAGGCACCATTTGTTATAAGTTCAAATCTCTATTCTCGGAAAAGATAATATGCTTCTGAGTTCAACCTTTGAATACGCAAGATTTCTCTCTTTTATGTGTGACTTTTCATTAAACCATCGCAAGGTTACTTTCAAAACTTTTTAAAAATATTAACTAATTCATTTTCCTCAATTCCGATGAACTTACGTACTGTGATGTCTATTCTTTGAAATGAAGGTTGAAGAAGAACACAGAAATCTTTATTGTTGATTAATAAAACATCGTGAAATCCACCGTCATAATAATTAGCTAGCTTGACTACAATGCAAATATTGACTATTATCTCTATTCGATGCTAAAACTAATTTGAACTAACATAAAAATAGCCCATTGAATGTAAAAGAATATTAAACAGTGAAAATATATCTTCTTCCTTAAATTTAGAGCAGCTAATGCATATGAATATAATTCTGTTGTATCTTTCCGATGAACTAATAGAGAGATCTGTTGTTATTTTTTACTGAACATACTAAAGCATGCATTTATACTTATGGTAAAACAGCCGAATCATTAATTAGTATTCCTCTACGAGTGAAAATTATTCTATTTTAATTAAATTGAATTAAAAACAGTTTTTTAACACACTTTTATTAGGGCACTAAACGGCATAAGTTTTGTTTATTTCAGTTATTTTCTATTTCTTAATCTTGCGATCAATTGTTTCTCAAACTCAATACTAGATGATAGTGACTGCCGCAAGAGTGTTTAGAAACTTTTCCAGGCTGCAACTCAGAGTTGTTTGAGAACACTGAAAAACAGAATCATTGGAGCTGTGCTGCCTTCCCGAATCATTCAAAAGGTCAGAACTTAATTATCTCCTAACTATCAGTACCCGCATGGCGTTGCCCGTGGCATCATGAATTTCCACAATTTTTTTTAAAAAGCCCACAATGTCATAATATTAATTTTTGAAAACAAAATCAATACAATATAAATATATATATTATTGATTTTGTGCTCTTATTTTTCTTCGCGACAATGACATTAAATGAATATACGTTTTTTTAAAAAACGCGACGATGAAATTATAAAGTTTGCTGCAAACGATGCTATTAGAATTCAAATTGAGTAAAAACAACCAGCTGGTTCGCTCGCTAAAACGGAGTTATAATTCAGTAAGGCTGACGCATTAAAATCTTTGGATCCTGTTTAAAATAGTTAATTGGTGACATTAGATACTTTGAATTAAAGCCATTCAACTAAATGATTTCAAACTGAAGTTGCTGTACCAAATAAACCGATGTTTTCGAAAAAAAAATTAGGATTTAAAAAATTGATTCCTATTAACCAGGTAAAATGTTAAAGAATGAAAACCGAATGAAATTTTAAGCGATTTCATATGGAACAATACCCCTCGAAAGATACAGACAAACATAATCTCTATGGTATTTAAATATATCCAAATGAATCAGAGAAGAAGAAAAAAAAAAAAAAAAGAGATGAAATCTTCCACTTCAGGTTTAAACTTTGAAGCCACATTATGTAAATAGTTCCTTGAAGTGATATTTCATTTTTTCCAGTCTTCTGTAACTAAAGATATCAGCTATATGCTCGACCATCAAAAAGTATAAAAACAAGCATATTAAAAGAATGATCTGTCGCCGCGATGATCGTACTGCAAAACATCGTTAAAAGCAAGGGATTATGAAGTCACGTGGTTTCGACAAAATGAATGTTGGGAAAATGCGTAAAGCGACATTTATTACGAAAAATTATGAATCGAAAATTTTTTTAACACTGCAGAAAAAAATTAATTAAAATTAAACCAATTGTTCAATTTTAACCGTTCTTGTTAATCACGGAGAAAAGTTATATTTATTATTTCAACAAATTTCAAATTGATAACAAAATTAGAACGTTAGATGCAAGAAATTGAAATTTAAAATAAAATGTTTTAGGGTTAACCGACTATTTTTTAAATTACGTTAGAAATTCAAAACCTTCATTAGAAAGAAAATTGTCTGTTCTTTCCGATGGTTTTTCTTCCTACGATTATCAAAACCTATTTTATTGAGAAATTGGCTAAAAAACTACCCAAAATAACACAAAACATTAAGTAAAAAAATGTCTATATTAAATTTTAAAATTCGGGTTGAGTCACCATTACGACTACCTGTGTGCCAAATTTCATGGCTGTAAGTGCAATAGATTCGTCTGGACGCAGACACGCACACACACAAACATAGCCTTTTATAAGTATAGATATCCTCCTTTCTATTCTCATTTTTTTTCTTTGTTTTTCCGACTACTAAATGTTTATTCTATGGATTTATTTTTTTAATCATTTCGCTAAATATTTCCGGCCTACTAAATATTATTTAAATGTATCTTAATTTATTTTGTTATAAAATAATTATTTAGATAAAGCTAATTGTTCTCCAGGGAAAAATAAACATATTTTAGTATATGCTTTTAAAAGCGCGCCGGAGTTAATAAGGAACAGAGCAGATTAAACAGACAAAAAAAAACACCCCTGCTCATTTAATACTGTTAAAATGTAGAAAAATATAAGATCTGAATGAAAAAATTATGGGTTATCAGATGGCTCTTAAAATATCTTTTGCAATAATGTTTCTTTCTTCCCAATTGATACTGTACAGAAAGTCAATCAGATCTGAGCTGGCACCACTTCCCCAAGATTCCGTACTGCACCATCGGGAGGGCGTTTGACCCATAAAGTCAAATTTAACGTACCCCAGGCCCACATCGGATTTTGAACCTGGTGTCCTCCAGCACCGAGACTTTACCATTAAACCACTGCGGCCCTACGATCGAATTTCACAAATCGATTTTCAACCAGTGTAAAGCATCGTTTATACTTTTCTCATTTATATTTCGCTTCGTCACAGTCTCTATTCATTCGTAATGATAAAACACTCGTTTATACTTCAGTAATACATCGTTTTCCCCCTTTCTAAATTTCGCAAATTTTCTGCCTCGGTTATTTTTCTGTTCTTATCCCGGGGAAACTTTTACTAGAAAGAAGGGGGATAACATCCTTTTCCTTTCTGCAATTTACAAATAAAGACCTGCCTGTATGTGCATAAAATGAGGCATGCATAAGATAAGTACTCAAGATACACAATAAAGGATTTTTAGTTTTATGTTAAATGTATAGTTTTAAAATTAAATTATTGTTTCCTTACTTGTAGTAATATATAAGCACTGTCTTTAAAAAGTTTAAAATTATTTCTTTAAGCGAATTGGCATTAGTAGCATTAAATTTGTACTAATCACAGTTGTGTATTAGCATTTCGATTATACGTCTTTTCTTTTATACGTCGTTCAAAGTCAGTCCTTTGAAAGACGTATAAACTGTGCTTTACTGTATTTCATACCTTAAAACTATATGATCAATTTAATCAGTAGGAGTTTTGCATGATTTTTGTCTTAATATTTTAATTTTTCTTGCAGTTTTATTTATATTAGCATCTAATCAGCAAAGGAAATAATATTTAGAAATCAAATAATTTTTATTTCATGGGGGCATTTTTATGACTTCATTTTGATGAACAATGTTCATATTTGCCATTCCTGAGGAGTTTGCTTTGATATGAACAAGTTTATACGGTCTGGATAGTGGACAATGGATTAGCGACTCTCTTTCACGATGCATTAAGACAGAATAAACTTCTGATTGACTGATGTTATATTGATATTTAAGGACAGTGTATAAATTGCATGCAATTCTCATAGTCATCGGTGGCATGAAGATAAGCAGCCGCTGTTATTTGTTGTCAGTTGATTTTATATATGCCTATAATTATTAATAGGAGATATATGTAACATCTAATATTAGAGATGTAACAAAGTCGGCATTTGTTTGACAGAGAAAAAGCAAATTATGTCTTTGGGATATGTCACATAGTACGAATACATATGAAAATTTCTCCTTAGAGATTTTATTTATTTGGAAACACGAATCTTTGTTCAAGGAAAGAAAAAGAATTTTAATTGTATTACAATTGGAGTTACGTTCATCGGGTGTCTTCTAACTAGTATTTTTGTCAGGAAGTTGAAATAAAGATTATTGAAATTATAAAGAAGTGATTCATTGTTTAAAGAAATAGTTATCTAATTTCGCCGACTTCATGTCGTTTCGAAACATCGTCGAATACTGTAGATTTCTGGAACTCTTGAGGAGTATTCTGCCCAAACAGAAAAATTAAATCGTCATTATAATGCAAGGGACGCTATTAAATGAAAGGTGCACTTCAAAGAAAAGTAGCTATAAATAGGATAGGCATAAGAATGCTTTAGTTGAAGGAACATACATTTGTGCTCTTCTGAATCCTCCTTGCACCATATTTGTTAGATATTTTAAGTTCTACTTTTTGACTGAGTAGAGAGGGCATCGGTTTTTATCAATAATACAGCAGATACTTATTGTTCCAGACAGAATTATCGAACAAAGATTCGAATTTCTTTTAGAGGTAAAATTCTTCTTCGACAAAAGGACAATTAAATGGCAAAGGCCTTCAGCGCCAAGGAAGAGTAGATCTTTGTTGGAGAGCATCCAAGTTGGCGACAGGCTTAAAATACTACACAAGAATGTTTTGCGAAAATGAGAAAAGGCAGCTTTTGCTGTGATGTCATAAGTGTGAGATGACGTCACTCAGAGAGCGAAAAGTGTCCCGCTTGACCTACGCGGTGTCATTCATTCGTTCGGAGCGACCCTTGCTAACAGCAGCATCCTTATATAACGAATGACACAATATGTCTAATATTAAGTAAGGTTATGCTGAAGAAGATATTTCCTGAAATAGTTTATGCAAAACTGGAAATTCAAATAGATGTGCGCAATTCTTTTCTTCAGTATTTGATGTAGGCTTATATTTTATGGGAATACAGCTGCCTGGTTTTTGATTCTTCTGTGCATTCGAGGAAAATGCTCATAGTATTTGCACACATTTTTAGTATGAAGCAGCTTCTGGTGGTGTATTTCGAGAATATCTGTTGAAATATTGAGAGTTGATAATTTTGTTAAATTTTACTTCAAAAATGTAGAAATATTTTTAAATCTTAATTCTGCTTCTTTTTCTTAAGCGATTGTACGTTTTGAACTTAAATACATGGCTCTTTTTCTTTCACCGAAAGTAAAAAGAATTGCTCTGCTTATTCCTTCTATTAAAAGAAAATAATTGGTTATTCGAAGTTTGGAATGTTTTTTCTTTTGCCTAATTTTATCTGATTTCCTAATCCTGTTACGAAGATCTCCAAGAGATCCAGTGCTTCTTTATGCGAGAAGGACTTATTGTATCTAATGCTATCAAAAATATATGTTAAAATGAACAAACAAAAAAACCAACTCTAACATACTTTTAGTTTTATGCTGGAGAAGAATTAAGAAAACCGAACAAATCTGTTAAATAATTCGAGATATTGTTAAAAAAAATCACTACATTTTCATCAATATCTGTAGAGAGAGAGAGTTGTTCAGAGTATTCCTCATAATTCTAGCATCCGAAATGGGAGGGATAAGTTTT
This sequence comes from Araneus ventricosus, assembly GCA_013235015.1. Classification (NCBI taxonomy): domain Eukaryota; kingdom Metazoa; phylum Arthropoda; class Arachnida; order Araneae; family Araneidae; genus Araneus; species Araneus ventricosus. The sequence goes on along the minus strand of BGPR01000051.1, from coordinate 2,047,103 downwards.
CTCCTTTCTTCTTTCTCCTCTGAGGATGAACGTGTTGGAATTTTTTTGTCAACGGTACCAAGATGCAGTGGCGGCGATTTGGTGGGAAAAGTAGGGGGAGGGGAAGACAAAAAATTTATAGACATTTGGAAGTACCCGGGAATATAGGTGGTAAACCATAAAATTTAAAAATTTAGTTGCAAAATTAGCTAGCTTTCTCTGACATTATTGCTTTTTTTATAATTCGTAGTTTTAGTGGCTAAAATGAAATAAAAAGCTAATTTTTCTCTCAAAAAGTAGGGGGTGACTGTCCCCCCCCGACTCACCGCTAATGCCTTAACATAGTAACTGATTCAATTCAAGACAAACTTCAAATTTCTGACACACTTTTACAACTAACAGAATTATAGTCGAATATTGTCAAATTGCCCATAAAGAGCAAGCAGATCAGTGAAAACATTGAAAATTACTTATCAAGTTGATTTTGAATTTGGATCCTTCGAAAATTCACTGCAGTTGAGAATTCGCTACGCTCAACGGTCTCTATAATAATAAACAGCAATTGCTTTTTAAACGTATTCCTTTTTCATAATAATGTTGAGTATTGAATTGGAACCTTTCATTATTTTTCTTAGACACCATCAGCTAAACACAAATTATTTAAATGTTAGAGTTTTTTTTCCCAGTTCTTTGAAGCAGGCAATGTTCCTGCATTTCCTATACTTTTTCTTTATAGAAATAAATTTTGTGAAGCAATTGTTTATTGGAGTGAAACGTTAATAATTTAACATTAAGACGAAAGTAGGCGATGAGACATTAAAAGTATTTATTCAAATAGTTAAAATATGAAGAACATACTATTTTGACATTTTTTTTTAATTCCAAAAGCTTGTGTAATTTAGAACATACAATGCTTGCGTAATATAACTAAATTACTGATTTTTAAAGCTAAGAACGGTAGTTTTTTTATTTCATTCTTTAATTTCTCGTTTATTTAAAATCACCTAAACTATTGCCACATTTTTTTTAAAAAACCTTTTTTCCAGTGGAATTTATTTAGGACAAATGGAACTATCACTAGGGCACAATATGGTCGAAATACTGATTTTCGTGCATACCGCTCAGCATACCTTATAATTATTCATATACAGTAAAGCACCGTTTATACATCTTTCAAGGGACTGACTTTAAAATGAAGTGTAAATGAAAAGACTTCGAATAATTGAAATTTTAACAACCAACATTGATTATGACAAATTTAATGCTACTAATGCAAATTCGTTTAAAAGTATTAATTTTAAAGCTTTTTAAGATAACGCTAGTATAAAAATATATAGTTTGGAAATAAATAATTAAATTTTGAAATTAAACATTTATCATATGCGTGAGAAAAATGACGCCTTTATTGCATACCTTGAGTACTAATTATGCGTATCTTATATGATTTGTGTGCATGCAGGTAGGCGTTTCATTAAGAAATCTTTAATCGTCGGCCCACGTGTTGATTATCTGTGAGTATTAAGTACAGCATTAGGAATAGAATTAAGTTCATTGAATGTTTTTTCACCAAGAAGAAGTTTTCGAAGTTCATCAATGGCGGCCAGTGCGTCTTTAAAGGTAGGTGGAATAACTTCTTCATTATCTCTTAAATTAACACCTTCTTCTATTAATTCATCAACTGTGAATAATTTCGAACTCACGATATCTTTATCACAGTTCACATGCTAGAAAGGAGGGATTTGTCAGATTTTAGAAAGGGCAAAAACGACGTATAATCGACTCTTTACGTCGTATAAACGAAGTGTTTCATCATTACAATGGATACAAATGAATCGGGACTGTGATGAAACGAAGTGTAAATGTAAACGACGTATAAATGAGAAACGTATAAATGGTGCTTTACTGTATAAATATATAGAGTATGCTGAAGTTTTAGACTTCCTGAATAGTAACAAAATTTGCAATTTAAATTTCTTTGACTTAGAAAATCTTTACACTAATCTGTCACATGATAAATTAATGGAAGTTTGCCTTTTTACATAGAATGAATTTCTTAACCATTCTATTATAGAAAAAACTGAATGGTTCGAACTATGTAATTTCAGCATTGAAGAAAACTACCTTTTTAATGGTATGCACTATTATAAAAATATTTCAGGCATTCCAATGGGTGTTACATTCTCCAGTGCACTAGCCAATGTCTTCTTGCACTTTTTTTCAGGATAAAATTTTTAGAAATAATTTAATTTATGGTTACAGATTTATTGATGATCTGCTTATTTTAAATTCTGACAACTCAGATTTCATTATTAATTGTTATCCAAAAGAACTTAAACTTAATAAAACGACCTTAAGTCAAAATAAAGATACCTTTTTAGATATTAAAATTGAAATTTCTGAACAATAAACGTTACTTTGATTGTTTGACAAGAGAGCTAATTTTAAGGGTCTTTAGAAACGTAATTTTTAGTTTTAGTGAAATATTTAATATCCAACTCAAACTACACTCCACTATATATACCATTTAAAAATCAATTAGATAATGTATGCACATTCTAAAAAATGGCTATAAATCAACTGCTAATTAATCCAATTTTACCTAAAATAATCACTAAAGAGATCCCACGAACAGAAACAGTAAATATTTTTTTCATTTTTATAGTTTTTTTGTATTTTTGCATTATAGACATAATGATACTTGAAGAATATCATTAATACATTACTAGACAATAATAAGACAAATAAGAAGATACATAAATACAACCATAACTAAGAATCAAAAATACAACATTCTAAAATCTAAGAATACAAATAAGAAAACACATATGGATTAAAAATACACAGATACTTAATAAACACAGACAAAAATATCCTAAAAAGGAACCACTTTTTATCTATAATTTGTTCTTTAAAATATTCATACCATTATTCTCATATCATTTTTTGTATAATTTTTTACACTTAAGGTGCTAAGCAACCTTTTAATAGTGCAAAAATATATATAATCTAAATCCAAATAAAACCAGTATACAAACATACATAAATAAACAAGAATTAAATCCTATATCAAATAGTCATTATTTGAACAATATATCCCTTTTAAATAAAATCTAATAAATTGAAGTTACTAATGATACCATAAACAAAAATCAAGTTTAAACATTATATGTCAACAAGTGAAAGAACACTGTTGTTATTAAAAATAATGAAATAGGCAATCCAAGTAAATGGAGTTTTCAACAATTAACATAGCAGCTTGGCTGTGGACAAGCTTTAGCCAGGTTAAATTAATTTTCTTGTACAAACCATCCCTGTTACTATTGTTGTTGAAAAAACAGACAGGGTAATTTACCCTAAAATGAAAGAATTTAGAAAGAAAAGTCTTATACTAACCCTAACTATAAAGCATGACTATATATAAACGACTAAAAATCAGGATAGAATTTGTAAATATCATTATATTGCACTAAGATATTGCACTAAAGACAGTAAATATATAATTCAATAAAGTACCCATACTTTACATTAAACATAAACTAATCTGTGTCTCCTCTTAAACTTACCAGAATTCATCTCTTTCAATATAGCCCGCCATGCATATTGACATCACATGTTGCCACAACCACAAATCTTACCATGAATCAGCATAATTGAATAAATAATATAATTAATTTCTGATATCATGAATTATTAAGATACCTATATTAAAATTCTCAAAACTATATCAAAAATTGTAATACATTTAGTTATCTAGAAAATATTAGAAAAAAGTTAAAAATGTCTATTAAAAATGGAATTTTTCACTTGAAAGATCCTGGCGCCATCTATGTAATAAATCTGAAACAAATAAATCAATAGCCAAATTTGAATAAAACTACACAATAAGAGTAGAATGAGTGAAAACACTATCCCACTAACAAATAAATAAAAATATTCTTTTATAAACCAATATGAGTGATTTATTTTAAATGACCTATATATATCAATATTTCCTATCTATATATGCTCTTAGAAAACCTATAGGAAATCCATAATCCTGGGCAATGGAGTAAAAATTTCTTATGTTCTTAATTCTAATATCAATGTCTGTTATTAAATTATTATTTCTAATTATATAATTTTTTACTAAATTCTTGAAGACAGAAATGCTAAGATTACTATTCCAGAAAGGGAATTTATTAATTTGAAAATTAAATGCATTTCTTTTATCAAAGATATCTGTTACTAATTTATTATCTATGATTTTAATATCTAGATCTAAAAATTCTGCAGCTAATTCATTGCCATTAGTTTTTATAAATATATATATAAGTCCAATAATAGTCCAATAATATATATATATTATTGGACTGATGCTTATATTTTCTAATAATTTCTTTTTCTTTTATTTGTTCCTTTTATTTATTAAAGCATTGATCTAAATGATTGAGTTCCCTCCACTTCCTGCTTTTCTTTTCGATGGCGCCAGAGTTTTTGTTCTTTACATTACGAATGGGGATTAATAGTTTTTCTTAGAATTTATCTGGCGGGAAGTTTCTTTAATTTGTGATTAAAGTGGAGACATTTTGATTCTCTCCAAGGATATGGTAATTTTGATTTTTTTTCCTTCTTTTACTGATATTTTTATGAAGGCATATCCTGCCCGATGGCTAATATATTTTAAATCAATCTTGTTAGCGGTATTATGTTTATTTTTGTTTTGTTCTTTAAAAAAAATTCTTTTATTGGTTACTTGTCTTGTTCGACTTTGATTGGGAAATTTCGGGCTATGAGAAGCTTTTTTAGACGAAAGTCAAGCTTCTTACAGAAAAATTTCCCAAATAATTTGAATCCATATCAAATATAGTCTATAGCCCTTGAAAAAGTGGACTAGAATGGATTTCTTCCTTGTTTAATTCTATTATCTCGGAGTATATTTTATTTTATAGATTTTTTTATTTTCTTTGAATAATTTTTAACTAGCCTTTGTTTTTGTATGCAGGGGCATATTGCGCACTACTTAAACGTTGTTTGAATTTTGTAGCGTATGTTTAAATTTATATTTAAATTGGTATTAATTCAAAATTTAACTTTATTTGATTATCTTTATGCTCTCTCTTTCTCTCTCTCTCTCTCTCTCTATATATATATATATATATATATAATGAAGAAATGAAGAATTTTATATATATATATAAGAAGAATTCTAAGAAATTTTCCCATCTTTAAAATAAATCTTTTTTAACGACAGTCATTTTTTAATTACGAAAGAATTATTTCTACTTCAATCCTATGATAAAAAACACTTCTACTCTAACTAGACTCGCAAGAGTCGCACTATTTCTAGAGCCTCAACTTCGGTACTTTTCCCTGTTTTTGTTTCATGTTCCCCTGGCCACCAAGATTAGACCAGGTCCATGACCACCATGTCGCTCTAACAACTCCACAAGTCCTTTGCCCTCCCCGCTTTAAAAAGGTGCTTTTCCCTTTTTGGTATTATAAAAACTCTCCGCGTCTCACAGTGGTCCAGTTTCGGTTTGTAGCGCGACAAAAATCGAAATTTCGAGGTCGGCAAATGGGTTTATTTTCTTTGAGGGTAGGTAGAGAACCGTTTGGAAGCCTGAAAGCCATAAATATTTTTGTATAAACATGTAGTCTTAGGAGGTTTTACGGAGGTAAAAGCTGAAGAATATCTTTCGAACATCTGAGTCGCGTTTCAGTGAGCCCTCGGATTCCGTTCTGTAAAGTCCCATATTGCTCTTTATCTGTTTAATTTTAGATTTTTCATGATGTCCGATTCCAGGGCAAGTAAACGATACTGTTTTTAACACATAATTTTAAAATTTTCCATATTTTTATACTATATTTTAAAAGCCCCTTTTTTCCACTAAATTTTCAAATTTAAAGTGAATTTAAAAAAATTGCACAACTTTGCACACCTTGAGACTACCTTAAATCATTTCTGCACTCTATATTCTACAAAACGTCTAAAAATTAGCCCCGATAAACCCCGACTTTTTCATTTATTTTATTTTTTAATGTCATGCATGCCAGTGAAGAATTTTCACTTTTTCCTTCAATGACGCAAAAATAAATATCTGGGTATTTACAAACCTGTTGAAAGACTAAATTAACTTGTTCTAGCCTAGATGTTAATTAATAAAAATTCAAACGACATTAATTCGAACATTTTATTGAAAAATTATCGAATTTAAGGGGGCGAATACTGAATCTAAAATACATTTTAACTTTTTAAGAAATAAACGCTGAATGGTTTCAAAAGTATTTTAAATCGATTTCAATATTTATTTCTGATTTAGTAGTTGACATAAACTCCCCGAAAACACGAAAATTTTGGAATAGTTCAGAACGCGATTTGAAATTTTAAAGACAGTTAGTTTGCTTCAGTGACAAACTCTCAAATGCTGTCTTCAGCTACAGCTAAAAGGACGATAAAGTTAGGAAAACTTACCACAAATAGTTTTTCATAAATAACAAACAATATAAAACATAATTCACACGATGAAAAGCATTATCCTTATCTATTACGCTTAAAAGTTAGTTATTAAAATGTTTTGGAATATTTCCTGAATTTTCATATTATTTTTGTGAAAACTGCGCAATTTTACTCTTAAAAGTAATTATTTAAAAGATTTAATGGTATTTATATAACATTTATATTATATTAACGAAATTGCTTCACTTTCTAATCGTTTTGAAAGGCATTTTAATTTATCGCACAATCATTTATTAGATATATTTTAGCATTGGAAATATTTGGAATGTTAAAAATAAAAAAAAAAAATACCTACTAGACTTTACTAAAATTTCACAAATTTTATTTTTAAGCTATTTACTTCATTTGGTAAAATTTATCAGATATCTTTTATGTTTTATACAACTAATTATTAACTTTTTCGCAGATTACAACAGTTCCCTCCATAGAGAACAATGGGAACGAATTAAATAAATTAATACAAATCAAGAAATATCCAACCGATTGTTATGAAATTTCATGGGATACAACTGAAGCCCGTTTCCTTTCAACTGTGCAAATTTTAAGTCTCTGCTGTTTTTAGTTTCGTTGCTATGATTTTTGTCTCGCTAGAAAACGAAACTGGACCACTGTGCGTCTGCGTAATTTTCTCTTTCGTAATCATGTAACGCTCTGACTAAGTCACGCCGTTTTAGGCGTAATTCCTACTCCTGGCCATGGCTTTAATATTCCCACAATCTTTTAAAAGTTTAATTTATTACTGAGTACTCTATAACTAATTTAATTTTGCCTATTTTCGAAATGTAATAAAATGTTTTGGACTTTAACGACTGCAATCTTCTTCGACTGCCTCTACACTTAAATAACGGAATAACGTTATATATAAATTTCTCATAATATCAAATTTAATTGATGCTCATTGAAGATGATCTACGTAGGGAAGATATCTACTTGTAAGTAACTCTAAATACAATGCAAAATCTAAGGGGCATTATTATTTTTCCCAGTCCTCATTATCAAAAGAGAATTATGGAATGTAAAGATACGAAAAATACTAGCACATAAATCAGATGTAAAGAAAAAGTCATCTTGGTTATCTTAGGTTCTAAGTTATCCAAGTTATTGTAAACTATTTGTATTTTTAAAATAAATGGAGAACATATGAATGCACAATGAAGCACATTAATGGAAAAGTACGAATCAAATACTTCTCCTCGATAAAAAGGACAAGTAAAAAAATAATCTGAGAAATATTCTAAGACCAACAGATTATGTAAGAATAAATGGTTTCTCTTTACTTAATCATCCGGAAGATAAACACCTATTATGCGCCGAGGCTTTAACAATATTCATTTAATCGCATTATTTGAGGGCGAGAGGAAGAGGGAAGGTAGAAATTAGCAAAACTAGCATGCTGCCATCTATTGTGGAAAGTTACAACAAATCGAAGAATGACTTTTGTTGCTTCTTTTTTTTTCAGAAGAAAGTTAAAACAGTGAATTATATTAAAATAAAATGTTTACCAGAATCTATTTAAATAAATAAATCGCACTAATTAGACATTTAGTTAGAATCTAAGGCGAAAAAAATAATAAAGGCAAAATTAAAAAGAAAAACAGTTTAACCGAATTAAACACTGTTAGAAAAATGATTTTTTAAAAGTTAGAAACAGTTTTCCATTCATTTATTCTTAAAGCTAATTAAAATTGATTGAAGCTATCCTGTAACAGTAACTTACTTTTACTTGCAGCTAAAATTTTTGTTGTCTAAAATTTTTGTATTCGGAAGTATTCACATTTATATTCAATACTTAAATTATAATGGATAAATTATGCAATTTCGGAGAATTTTCATACTCTTAGTCTGTGATTTGAGCGAATATGGAATTTAAAAAGAAATATACACAGAACAAAAAGTGTAACTAACTGCAGACATTAAACTGGAAATTATTTAATTTGAAGTCCAAACACAAATCGAATAATTTTATTATGCGGTGTTAAATGAAAAGTTCTAATTATTTCCAACAGATGGCAACACAATCTCTTTATCTCGAGAATATATTTTTTTCTCCCTTTCCCCTTAGTAGATTCCGTATAAGAAACACATCTGTCTGAAGAAAAAAAATTTGTTTTATGACATGCATAGCTTTAATTATTATTTTTTTCTCTCTCTTTTTTCTTGATATTTGCCAGTAATTATTTGCATAGATTTTAAAAACTGATTATGGAAACTGAAACAGCATGAGCTAAGTTTTCCTTTTTGCCTCTTGTACTGATCTATCACAGAAAATGCTTTGATATTAACAAGTTTTTTTTGTCTGTGAGCATTTATTTGAAAATGACGAGGATATAACAGTACCTCAGATTTCATCTCTAAAAAACAGTATAAAGCGGAAAAAAATTCCCTCAGGAAATGATCACAAATTTCTGATTGTTTTGTTATTGAATTCGATTAAAATGCAAGCTTGGTTTGAAATTTTAAAATTCTCTTTCATTTCAAAACATTATAGTTACTCATAGGTATAGGTATTTCATAGGTTTTCGATACCTATTTAGTTCAGTGCTGGGATATTTTTTTATTTTGATTTTGAGAAAGAAGGAAATCTCTAATACTAATAAAGATGAATGTCTGTTGGCGGTGTACAGAACAAACCGTAGAACATAGAGCTACCAAAATGGGCACAGATATACTTTGGATGCTGAAGATATGCACCGCGGAGCCGTTTTTTCAAAATTTTAATTCAAATTTAAATTATTTAAAAATTAAACCAACTTTCGGCGTTTTTTGCCAATAACTTCTGAATGAATTGATTGACAAAGAAATTTTTCATGTCATATTAAAGAACAAAAAAATATCTTTCCAATGATACCAGTTTTATTATTGTAGAAAATGTTATCTATTTTTTATAATTTTTAAAGTCATCGGAACTTTAAGGTCGCTGGCTGACAGAGTAGAAATTTAGATTTTAATTCTTCCAATACTCTCATTTAGCTTTTTCTTATTTTATTTAATACTATTTTCTCAGTAATTTTCAAACATTTTTTTTAAGTTTTAAAATTCTCTCCTCATCTAAATTTTTCTCAAATTTTACAAAATTTTTTCCACAATGTTATTATCGGCGATTAATTAAGCCTAATAGATAGCTTTAGAATAGTTTGTTGTTTTGTTATGCACAGAATAATTATTCAAGATTTGATTTTTTTTACATGCATTTCAATTCAATAATTTTTTTTTTATTTATAAATGGATGTTTTTAGTGACTAGATTTAAATGATTATCATGAATTTAGTATTGCGCTTCACAAAATGTAGTCAATTCTCTCTTTTATTCGCAGGAAAGGCTTTATTTAGTTATTTTGAGTTTTAATTAGTTTTAATATGTCAATTATTTTTAGCTCAGAAATTTAATTATTGTACTTCAAATTTTTCATTACTTATTATCTTTTCCATTTTTTAAAGAATCTTTTCACTTATCCTTTTTAACACTTAAATATAAGAGATTAACTCAAAGTTCATTATATGCAAAAACATCCTGTACATTTTCGAGTTGTGTATAAAGAATTCAAATTCCGTTATACTAATTAACCTGTTTGTGTTTTTAAATTCATTTCTTTGTCCTTATTGCGATTATTGCTTTCAGTTTACAAAAAGTTAAATGTTGAAAATGTCAGCCTTAATTGCCTTATTACTATTAATAAAAGACTGGCGAACCAGCTGGTCGCCGTAGGCGGCTAGTCCTATATATAATATGTCAGCAAAGACATTCAAATTTTTTCCTGCTTCGCTATCAAAATATTAAAATTCTGAACAGTAATTCTGTTATATTTCAATGATGATAAAATAAAATTTGATATCACTCGAACGTATGATTTCAATTAAATGATATGGACTGCACAAAAACGTGGCATTGCACATGGCTGAGTTTCACGAAAACGCGATCTATAAGCAGGACAATAACACATCCATGGTATAACGATGGGTGTGACCCGGGATCCAGTCTCAAGGAGGTTGCGACGACAGAGTGTTTAGAGCAAATATGACGATGGGGGAAATGGGGAAAATGATACTATGTCCTAGCAGCCCCTTGGATCCCCGTTTACCCTTGCTGTTTATGCCTTTTATGTTATTCTAACATTTCTGTCAGACGACAATTTAGCTGATATTGCATAAACATAAAGCAGAATTCATTTCATGGTCCAGGAATTATCGGTATCATATGTTTACGATATTCAATTCGTTGTTGTTGTTGATTATTATTATTAATAAATATTAATAATTATTAAATAATAAAGATTACAAAACGTGGCTTTTCGAGTTTTTTAATACTATTTGCCTTTCGGCGACCAGCTTGTTCGCTGGGAATATAATGTCAATAGAATCTTTTATGTATAATGGTATGGTACATTTTACGTCCAGAGGCATGTTAGCTGGAATAAAATATGCTGATGAAATAATTAAAACGTAGCTACCATGATCATTCAGCTTACTCGATATATTTCCTGATTCATTTAGAAAATACTTAGATTTCACAGAAAAATTGATGAAATAAAAAAAAAGCAAAATCCATTAGGATTCCACCTTAGCTTTCATCAGTGGAAGAGACACACACAATTAAATATTTGATTAAACAATGAAAATGGTTTGACTTTCATTACAGCAATTAAAAGAATTGTAAATTATGCCTAATATATATACACTATATGCCCAAGTTTAAAAATGTATAAGTTTAAAAAATATCAATTTGTGTACAACCCCTCATCTTTTAGCTTCTCTTCGATAGGAGCTAAAATTCTTCTCGTTGAAATGCCGATATCTTTCTGAATACTAATGATATTGAACTGAATTTTTATCCCCTATATATCTGGCTTTTAAGTTGTGAAAGAAAAATTACGCTATGTTTTGCGCATAAGCAGTAAAACATTATTAACTAAAAATGCTCATATTTACTGTAATATTCCAAAAATATTTCACAAAATGCTTCTCTAACATATTGTCATTTTTTCTGTAAGTTTCGTATAATATAACAGAAAACTCTGCATGTTATAAGCAAAAAACAGGCGGGAAAATTTGAGATTTTTAAAGAAAACCTTTAGATCTTCCCAAATATTTGAGCTGAGTTTACGAAAATTCCTGTAAATATTATGCACATTAAACATTACCATTTTTGAAAGTTTCATCTTGTTATCAGTATTCTGTGAAGCGAAGTGGGCCAAAACAATGTTTGTCCTCATCAGTTTGTAGACGGTCCTCAAATTGCCTTCAGGACCGAATCTTCAATGTAAAATGTGAGTTACAGTATATATATATATATATATATATATATATATATATATATATATATATATATATATATAATTATTAAAATTAGAGAAATAATTGTGCGCCGACTTAATTGACATCATTGAAAAGTTAAATTTTTTACACACACATTCCTATATTATTAGTAGAGATGACATAACTTGTTTACGGCATTTACTACTACATGCCACAGAAAATTCAGCAAGTAATAATAATAAAGTATTTGAAATAATGTGTGTTCAAGGGTTAAATACCACACATTTTACACGTGCACAGAGTGGATGTTTCTCAGTAATAAAAAAAAACAGTGAACACGATTGTTGTTTGGGTAGATATAAATAATTTGCTATGGAGATTTAGAGGCTAATAAACAGATTATAATTCATTTTCAAATCAACAAAGAAATAAATCCATCTAAAACTAAAATAAATAAACAAATATTTTCTCTAGATTTCACTTTCAGACCGCATAAATTTCTCAGCTGTACATTTTTGACCAAGCGAAGAGAAGTCCTGTCTCAACTCGACCGCTTGGCATTCCATCTGTTTGTCTTAAAATTTGTTTGTCACGCACCCTAAACCAAACTTGTTGTTCGATTTTAGAACGAATGTTCCTTGAACTCATTCAAAACGATTTATGTGTAAGAATTTTCATTTTTTGATTCTGTTTCAAGATAGTGGCCGTTTTGATGGCTCCGTTTCATGTAATGTTTTTCAACGAATTTATCCAAACGGTTCATGCTGCAAAAATTTGAAGACTACCTCCACTCTCGAGTTCAAAGTTTCTCCAACTTTGTTTCAGTACATATTTGACGTAACCAAGTATTATTATTATTATTTTGATTTACGATGTACAAAAGTTAAGAGTAATGTTATAAAAGTGCGTCCAGAGCGAGAGAGGATGATTCCCCTGAAACTCCTTCCAGGCTGCAAACTACAAAATTGGCTAAATCTTTAAAGACTGCGCCCTTTTACTTTCTCGTATACGAAGAGAACATATTGTAATCGTAAAACACGAAATTTTGATGAATCTCCACGTTTTAGATCTCCCCGAATCCGACAAACAGCAATTTTGGATTTGTGTCTGTCTATGTGTCCGCGAACACGACAACTCAAAAAGCTATAAGAATGAAATCTGGTATCATTACACAAATTAGTAGGTTTCTATCAAATTTTGGATGAAAGCCGTCCACGGGAAGTCTGTCTGTCTGTCTGTTCGTGTTCATGTGAGCACGATAACTCAATAACTTAAATATCTAGATGGATAAAATTTGGTACACAGTTTTATCATCTGGATCCGTATCAAATTTCGGGCGAAATACGTCAAAGGGTTGACTGTCTGTCGGTCTGTATAATTGCATACCTTTCAACATTAGAACTCCTAAACGCTATGACTTATATAAATAAAAATTAGTATGAGGTCTGCTAACATTAATTGTAGATCCGCACCCAATTTTCGTTTCAATCGGTTGAAAAAAGGCGTTCAAATTCCATATTCGGTTTCTTCTCCACTCTACGACACACACAAAGGCGCGACCGCTTCGCGCGTTTCCCCCCACCTGTGTTAGGGAATGGTGCATGTTACTGCCGCTTGGTGTATTTCTTTCCCCACCCGTGTTAGAGCGGATACGAGAAGTTTCGGGGAGACCTCTCCTGATGGGTTTTTTTATTTACTCTTGATCTGCTGTTAACAAAACTAGTAGTACTGACCGAAAGAAGAGAGGTCCTGTTTCAACTCGTTCAGCATTTCGTCTGTTTGTCTGTAAATTTGTATGTTTAATAGAAACCTAAAAAGTAATTAAAATATATCCATTAAATATATAAATTTAGTAGACGTGAAAGATCAACAGTAATTGCAACAGCATCAAACCTTCTTCCAAAATATAGATATTGCATTGATCCAAATAAACTAACATTGCGTTCCTCATTAAATCTTTGGACCAGAGAACATTCATATTCTTAACAAATTCTGAGTTTTGTTGATCCAACTCTCCAATAATGAAAGCAAATTCTCCTTCGGCAGTTAGCAAGGTTGCGTTTCGACGTTTTTCCAAGTCAATTTTTACTGGCTTCAAACCTGCTACAATTTCATGCAGAGTTTCAAATTCTACATTAGCCAAAATTTGTTGTTCTTTAATATCAGTTAATGCTTTTGAAACTGCTGACTTTATATCTAAAAATCTTTCAAGCATTACAAATAAGCTATTCCAGCGTGTCCAAAATCTTCTTGAACATAATTTTGTAAAATACCATTCTTTAGAGATGATTTTTTTGTATAATTTTACAACAACCCTCATCTATTTTATAATTTTATTTATATCAGTCATAGAATATTTTCTGCATAAGCAATATGAAACATAGCACCTCTTGCTATACAGCCTTCCAATTCTGAGTCGAACGCTTTGTCTAAATCTTCAATTAGCTCCTCACTTTCATCGATATCTTCCCATTCTTCTTCATATGATATATCTCAACAGTGCTTTCTCCCACTCTTTTCTTATAAAGGACATCACGCACGGCCAGGTGTATGGCGTGTGTATAGCATAGGTGATACTCACAACTCATTATTTTTCCAAACTTAACCATCCTACTAGCACCATCTATGTGCTTTTCATTTGTGATTCCGAATTACTTTAGTTTAGCACACACATTAGTTAACACAAATTTCTGCTGATAAAGATCCACTAATTCTTAACATTCCTAAATTAACGAATGTACCTTCATTGAAATGAACGTTTATGTTCAAATATTATCTTTTTTAAAATGATGTATACTCAAGCATCAAGTTACAAGCAAAAAAAATTAAATTAACAAATGAAATAAATAACAATTTTAAAAATCAGTAGGGGAAAGTGGGGTAAAACCGGGTTCAAATTTTACTAAAATATTCATTATTTATTACAATCTGTCTTTCAGGAAAAGTCACAGTTTTACTACTTTTTTTACTAATGATTTATTTGTAGAAAAGGTCAAACCACCCGGTTTTACCCCACTTGTGGGGGAAACCAGGTACACATTCTAACTCTATAGGAAATTAGGGAAAACTAGATTTTTCAGTGGAAAAGTAGCATAAATTTTTATTTTATGTGACAATTTAATAATAAAATATTTTTTTAAGATTTAAAAATAGTTATAATAGTTGACAATTTAAGAAAAAAGAAATTTTTTTAAGATTTAACAATAGTTACGGTAGTTGAAAATTTAAGAATAAAGACAATGAATTTGAAAATATTTCCCAAATTCGTATCTAAATTAGTGATGGCTGTAATAGAACAGATTTGCGACAAAATGAAATGTAAGAATCTAACAAAACAAGAAATTGGAAAAATGTAATAGACTAACTAATTTAATTATCCAAATCCAAAAGCATAAGAAGAAAAATAATCCAATTCAAAAGAAGAAAAATGTATTCTACGTAATTCTTTCTTCTTTAAAATTCAACTTAACTAAGAGACGAACTCAGTGGAAATGACGATTTGTTAAATAAAACCAAACGATTGCAAAGACTTCGAGCAAAAGATTTTTGATTTTCATGCATTTTAAGTTTCTTTCGATTCTTTTAAATTTCAGTTCTTTTTAAAATTATGACTAAAATAATTCTTTGTATTATTTGAAATTATCACAAGAAAAGAAAATATTGGAAGTCGGAATAAATTGGAAATTGTTTCCATCAGATCCATTTGACTCAACAGTCAAATAAGAATAGCCCTCACAAGCTACCAACTATCTCATAATCAAAGAAAATCCTCTTGGGTCGGATATGCGTAGTTTACCCTAGTACCCGGTTTTACCCCACTAGAAGTAACCGGTTTTACCCCGAGTGCAGAGGTTATAGAAAACGAAACAGAACCATCAATTGTTTTACTAAATCTTTATTGTTTGCTAGGATATAAATCCTTAGTAAACATATAATAAGCCGGTCTAAATATATTTTCTAAAATTGCAATGATTAATAAGTAGGAATAGTTTAAAAAGAAACGAACATTGGAGAGTTGAAGTCATGAAACAAATAAACTTTCACAGACGAAGTGAATTCAACAACAAGAACAACAACATGGCAACTATTACCATTCTTTTTCCTTCACTAGCAGAATATAATTCAGAATTTGCCCACTAAAAAGGAGAATTAATAACGCCAAAATCAAGGTACCCGGTTTTACCCCACTCTCCCCTACTTACGTTATCCATAAATCTAGATATCACAACCGTTGCCTTCGGTATCCAGGCCCCATAGCTTGTTTATGACGTCACTGAAGACGATGGTCGATCGCCGCGAACTGAATTCGGCTTTCACCATATCGTGATGTTTACAAATGTGGTTTTTTTTCACTTTCGAAAAAGTGGTCATTATATCATTTTTGATCACTTAATTAGAAAGTGAATTTAAAATGGTATTTAATTTAAACCTTTTTCTACAACATATTGAGAATTTAATTTTCATATATTTGATTGCCGTGGATCTTTTCTACAGCTTATAGGAGTTTTTATACACATCGATAAAATTGCATTGCAGTATTATAAAGATATTTCATATACAAAAACAAGCACAGAGAATGAAACACAGAATTAAAATATATTTTATTTCAGCACAAATGAAGAATTTTTTTCTATCATTTTAAGTTAAAAAATTAATTAAAATTTATCAACTGAAGTTAAACATAAATAATATGTATTTTTATCTCTACCTTATTTGCTATTTTATTTCAAAAATCAATTTTTTTTTACATTTAATAGTTGGCAGTTCATTTTAATATATTAGCCATATTGACAATTCATTTATTATACTAGCTTTCCAATATACGAAGTTTTAATTTATTTAAGTTATTTTGAGCTAATTTTATATTATCGATAAAATTACATTGCAATATTATAAAGATATTTTATATCTTTATAATATTTTTATATATAAAAAAACAGACACACAGAAAGAAACACACACAGTATTTATTCTTTGATAAGTTGGCATTAAAGTTCTACTTACCTACATAATATTGTTACAAAAGGTCTCTCTGTGGTGTATGATGTAAACAGTCCAACACGGGATAATGGAGAATGAAGGTTTATTTACAAATATGCAGGAAAACACGTAGCACAGGTACAGGAAACAATAGTCCTTGCACAGATTACCAATGTAAATAGACAACAATTCACAGGTAATGACAGTTCAGCACTTTGATATCTAACAACACAAACAGTCAGCAAATAACTAGTAACGACAATAACAGCTCAGCTCACCAGCTGATTAGCTCACACAGCGGATAGAACTCCAAAGACGTTTACGCTTCAAAGCGAAGTAACCAGTCGATCAAAGACGCCCTACGTGATCCAAACGCGGTCTTATATACTCTCCCCGACAGGACGTGTCGTCACATAGAATTTTCACGAAAAACATGGATCTCGACCCATAATAGAAATGATCGAGAAAAGGGTTGCATTTTCGGGAATCATCTATTTGTCGCCAAATTTGTTGCCAAGTCGCCAAAATGGTCGCCAAGGTCATGCGTACCATAAGAGTCGCTGAGGTCACTCCATGCTTCACCTTGTAAAACTCTCTTCCCAACCATAAGACTTGCATTGCTGGGAAGCGACTTTCCATGACTGTAACAATATCTACTGTTTCATAGCATTATAAAGCAATAATGTTTATGTTCATTCATAAGAGTAATTTCATGTTCCTTATTTCTTATTTTATTATTACAATTCGTTACTTTATGAATTCATAAATTAACAAACATTACAACAATTATTAAAATAAAGCAATTTTCTTGGCTTTGAAAACAAGTTTTTAGAATATTTTTAATTTGATTGCTTTGTGTGCTTTTACAAGCAGCAAATTTGAGTCCTACATTTAAAGTATGAGAGAAAGGAGATTCAGAATGAAATGTTGCTACACAGTAAAATAACTTTTATGCTAATAAGTTATTTTGAAAAATATATATATCATTAATTTAAAACTATTTCAAAGTTTCTTTTACTACACCCTTCGATGGTAAGATTCGGTTGATAAGCAATCGGTTACGCTGTGCATAAAGATCGATTTCTGAGTTTGTTTACTAAGGAACCAGCAAAATAGTTGGTTTGATCAATGATTCTTTTGATATTGCTTGAGAAGTAAAAGAGTTGCTAGTAAAAAGAATTCATAATAATTATAATTAAAAATAATTATAATTTTTTGTTCTTAATTCAAGATTTCAATATCAAAAATAGTTTCATTAGTTGAATCTCGGTAAATTGAAATTAATAGATTTGATAAAAACTATTTAAGAGAAAAATTTGAGTCTGTACTTTTTTCAAACAGTCAAGAATTTTTGGTATAAAAGTTTAAGATCAGTCAACAAATAGGCACGCATTTAAAAAGTTATTAAGAAATAATATTTTTCCATGTGTGTGAGTAATTTAAAGAATTACTCACACACACACACACATACGTCGATTTTTTTATATATATACCTTTTGGTTTTGAACACTTCATTTAAGTATGCCATCCTCAGCACGTGTTTACGTGGCAAGATCGGTAGAACGCCCTGTTTTTAACACTGCTGACACGGGTTCGAATCTCGGGCAGGCGTAGTCGTTGCAAGACAAAGTTTTGAAAATTTTAATTTCGGCTATTTTCTTTATAAAGTTATTTTATAATATATATTCAGCATTTTATTTTATTTTACTCTTTATTTCCAAACCTGATTTATTATTAGATGGATTTTCAGTTTCCTTATTCTGCTTTTAATTTTTTTTTCTTTCGGCCTTTTGATAAATTTGGAATTTTAAAAGATATTTGTGTTTTTATAATTAATAAAAAAAATGATGACAAGGCATTAATGATAATATTGTAATTTTTTTTAAGTACTAAAGCAACAAAGTTTATTAAGCGAATTTCGTTTATTTTTTTTCTGTTACTTGGTTTTTCTTAGCGGAGAAGATTTTTTCTCTTTACGAATCAACGTCTCGAAAGTTACTACAGCTGTGGAATTTTTCACCACCCCCTTTCGACAAAAATATTGCGCTTTCCCACCCTCGAGCTGACCTTTTGAAGAGTGTTTTCACCCGTTTGGGTTTGTTTTCTGGAATGTGTCTGTCGTCGGTTTTTTTAGGGTTGCAATATTAATTGCAAGGGACAACACATAGATTGGAAAAATTTTGGTTTTTGAGCCGCCAAAGAGGGGTGTTTTTAAAAAATAGGAACTTGGAGCAGACAGAGATTTTTGGCATTAAAGGAAGGAGGATGCCGTAAAAAGCTGTAGGGGTTTTCTCTCCAGCATTTGCCGCCCCCGAAGGATCGGGAATGAGTGAAAACAGGAACTTGCGTGTGTGCCAGCATTAAAAGATTTTCGGAAGGCGTTTTTCTCTCACAACCTCGGTGATGGGAAGATTGGCTTTTGGAGGAGTTTTCGCCTGACGGAGCCCTTGACCATATAAGCTATTAGGATGCGTGAGGTGGAAAGTGGACGTAAATCTTAAGCTGAGGTTGTTTTTTTTTGGATGCCGACGTCCGGCTTCGATATTCTGATGTCTGCCTCAGGTCCATTGCACCGGAATGCATATCAACAATTGGAGTTGATGAAGAGGGCCGTTGTCTGCCCCGCTGGATCCCCCTTTGAACCGTCAAGATGTCGGATCCTTGTGATTCCTCGTCGTGCCGCCGTGGGTTGGCCGAAAGTGTCCCATAGCATATAAATCTCCATATCCAGGGCATAATTGGGACCAAAATCCGGGACTGACTGCAGCTTCGGGCAACCAAATCTACTCAGTTAAGTTTTTTTTTTGGTATTACTTTATTGTAATGAAATAGGGACTGTACACCAATTATAATTTTAGGGATGTCGGTTGCTTACCAAAATTATTATTATGTAAAATAAGATCATGAAACATTATGTTGCAGTGTCGAAATTTTAATCTGATACATTATCACATTAATATCCATATCCCTTTTATTGTCCAACACTTATTGAAGACATGATGTTATGGATAATTTTAAAAGAATTGCTTGTGTGAAGTAAGTAACAGGCTAAGTAAATTGCAGGTATTACTAATTGATATTAAGTCAAGTAGTATTCTAGAATGTTCTTGAAGGAAGATAATAATATTCGATTAATATATGGACTAAAATTTTATATTTGAATTAGACATATAGAAATGATATGTAAATGAATTGGTTATTATTACAGTGAAAAAAAAAGTTTTGCAATAATTTCCGAAACTCTTTTTAATTAATTTGAAAACATAAGCGTTAGTTGAGTAGAACACATTATTAATTTAAATCTTAAGAAATTGGAATATAAGTGACGAATTGGTTTGGTGAAGATTAATGTGTATAAAACCTACTTATAAATTTTTACCTTATAATGAGATATTTAATTTATAAAATTAACATTTATGTATTGGTATAAATATTAAATTACATTTGAATGTCTGATTACTAATTGTTATATTATGTGTATGTTCTAAGATGTCTAATATAAAAAAAAGATCAATTATAGGTATAAAATCTGTAACTGAGTGTTATGTTAAGTTGCTAAGAGTGTGTCACTTTATGAATCACTAGGTATTTGTAATTGATTGCGTTTTAATTGGGGTAACAATGTTTATACATAGAGATATGTCCGTTAATTATTAAAGAGACAATTAATATCGTTTTTGGAGACAAAATATAAGAATAAGTTTAGTAAAGATTCTGTTAATTATTAAACTGTTAGTGGCCACTATTTAAAAATTTCTTTTATAAGAGCTTGATATTAATGAGATAAAATTAAATTGAATTAATGCTGAGGATGCAGTAAAGTTAATTAAATTTTGAATGTGGATTGATGTGTCTTTTATAAACTCTGGGTCGACCCTAAACTAAATTAATACATAGAATCATTTTTTTATTATTGTGTTTTATTCCATTTAGTTTTAGTGTTTGTATTTTGATATTTATGTGAAGTATTCAAGTGTTATGTTTGTAATTTGATATTTATGTGATGTATTAACCATGTTTATAAGACAAAATTGAGTTAAGAGAATTTTGTTTGTAAGATAGTAGGGCAATTTTGAATGTTTGACTATAATTTTGATTGTTTAATAAATATATTAGTTAAATCAATCTGGTCTCTGATTTTTCTTCACTACCTTAATGACAATGGTAGCTATTTGGAATGTTCCTGGGTTAACTGGGTTAACTAAAAAAATAAATAAATAAATGACATCTAATTTAATATTAATTACACAACGCAAATGATTCTTTTTATAGATTTACTTGGAAAATATGTAGATATTGTGACTAGAGATAAATTAGGTATTTATATGATCAAATGCTATTATACTTGTTTTGCACATGTAAATATGATTTAAGATCTAAGATGCTATGAATCTAAAAGTAAGTGAATTGAGTAAATGGAGTATTGTTTTTTTTTAGTTATCTAGATACTGGGAGTAAGAAAGTATAATTAGTAGAAAATTAAAAAGTTTATTGTTTTGTATTAATTTAAAAGTCCATAAATTGTACTTCTAATAATAACATCAATATTAATATAAAAGGATTAATTAAATTATAAAACTTTTACGACACTAGAGCGTCCCTGATTAAAGTTCAGAAAATCTGGTAACTTTAGACTAAAGTCTCATTTTGAAACTATACGAGAGCTGCGTGAGATAGATATTATAAATTCGAGTCACCGAGACAAAGACAACGGGCTTGATCCACTTCAAATTTAACTCTCACTAGCTTCTCCTACACAGTGGAATCGTGCCTGTAGTTCTCCGACTCCACAGCCAAGACTCTGCCAAGGTTAAATATCATACTTTCGAAATTACTAGCTTTTGACTGAAGAGACAACAAAATCGCCATATGAGATAAAACACATTTTTAATTCATAAATATTATTGGAATAAAAATGAATAGGATTACTTTTTAGACCATCAACTGATTCATTTACAGATTTCGAGTTCGTAAAAACACGTGTACAATGTCCATTTGTATAGCAATATTTCATCATCGCTTGATTGTTTTAAATCCGAATGGTTAAAATAAAGATGTTTAGTTACTCTGTCAACTAGGTGCAAATTAGAATCGATAATTTGTTAATATAGTTGGATCAAAAGTATAATGTATGAACTTCATAGGTGAATAACAATATAGTTATAGGTTTTCTTCGATATCATATTGAAGCAATCAACACTGATGGCCACTTAAAGAAGTTCAAAATTCTGGAACCATCTCTTTTTGGTGGAACTGCTTTTAGAATAATCCTGTTATCAAAGCAGATTTATTGGTATGATAATAATAACCTAAAAAAAACGAAATTAAATTTTAGGGAATGTTTCTGCAGTCTTAATTTGGGATGCAAAATCAGTTTTTTCGTTTTACGGTGTCAGACGTTTCAAGATGTGGAAAGATCTGAATATTCATACTGAAAGCGTTTCCCTCTGAAATATTGCTAATTTAACTGTCTTATCAGGGGTAAAAGAAAGGAGAAGAAGAAAAAAAAACATATTTAAGGTAAGTGTTACAAATACAATCAAATTCTGTCACAGTGAATCTTTAGGTTAGCTATTCAAAAGTTAACTGTCGTTAGATTTTGAAGACATAAAAATGATAAACGCTTTATTAATACCATCCTGAAATGGCTAGAAAAAAAATGTATGTTAAACAAAAAATTAATATAAATCCGTTTTTAAGGCCATATTTTTGAAAAATGGAAATAAACTATAATTCCTCACATGGACCTTAGCACTCTTTGGTGAAGACAAATAATATTCTTCTGTTGCAATTCGAAGTATCCTGGTACCTTGATGGCGTAATGGTAAGGTCTTAACTTCGGGATCGGAGGTTTGCGGGTTCGAGATCCAATTCCACCAAAGTTCTGCCAGGCCTGGTGTACGTTATATCTGCTGTCGAATAAAAAATGCTCTCGTGCTGGTGTGGCGTGGAAATTGGATGAGTGAGGGGGGCCAGATGAGGAATCATCGTCATTTATTTGACCACTGTTCAAATTCACGAGGCCTGTCCCAAAGGAACCTTTGCATCGCTTCAAAGTGGGGAGCTGATAATATAAGGCATTCCGAATTTCTACCGAGAATAGTTTCAGTTTCCCAAATTGCAATTTCAGACAAATAAGAAGGGAAGTTTAGTTTACTTAGTTGCTTCTTAATGGGAATTTTCTTTAAACGTATAACATAACAATAGTCGGGGTTAAAAGTTCATCGTAACTGAAGATTCACTATATTTATGATGTTTTCATTAGGCTGAACGGTTATATTTAAAAAAGAAAATATATAGTTAAAAAAAGAAAAGCGTACTCTGCATCTTTTAGAAATGAATGCTGCAAGCAAAAAAAGCATCTTAAAAAAAGAGTAACACATGTTGAAATTACCAATGTTTCGCAGAAAAGAACATCACTATGAATGTCGGAAAAGAGAAAGTGTGTCTTCTTATATAATGAAACACAAACTCTATGCCTGTTTTTTATGTATCAGATTCATAGATATATCGATAAATTATTCATTAACCATCCACTAAGCATCTTCTTTTTTAATCTTACATGCCATCATTTTTCTCTTTTCTAATTTATGCACAGCATTTTTTTCTATATAAATTTATGGCCGTCAGTTTATATATATATTTTTTACCTTCAAAATCGATATCGTTTCATCAAGGAATCATTTTTCTCAAAAAAGCGCAGCTTTATTTCCT
This sequence comes from Araneus ventricosus, assembly GCA_013235015.1. NCBI lineage: Eukaryota > Metazoa > Arthropoda > Arachnida > Araneae > Araneidae > Araneus > Araneus ventricosus. The sequence continues at coordinate 2,023,682 of BGPR01000051.1, read as the reverse complement.
CTCGGAGTTCGAGTTCTTCCCGACGTCCGGTGCTGACCGAGTCTCGCACCTTCTTATGTGTAGGTGTTTTAACCTAAAGCTATGAAGCGATGCCGTTTCTGCTCAAAGTGGGATGGGCGTACCAGATTACAATTCATCGAAATGAAATACAAAAAGTGATTTTCTTAACCTAGAGGGTGCTAAACATAAAGCTTGTAATATTGTATGATAGAATTGCAAACTGCCCGTACTTTTATTGTGCTTCATAAATGTCCTTTCTTTGATGATTTGGATAGGACAGCAGTAGTAACCTGGTAGTGAAGTCTCGGCTACGAGTTAGAGATTCCATTCCAACCAAGATCCGCCATGTACGCGGGCTTGGCGCACATTATATTAGTTGTAGTCAAATGTCCATCTGCTGGTGTGTTTGGAAAACTAGGAATGTTGTTCACCCTAATATTCTGAGTCCGTCCACAATAGTTATTGTGTGCCACAATAGCTTCAAAACGGGACGTTAATACAACTGATCTGTACTCGAGGCACGATTCCATCAAAGGCCCTTTGGGTATAAGTATCCAGTGCAGGTTAACGGGTCTATTCTGGTACCCCCGGTTGGGGGGGGGGGGGTCACTTTCCCCGTTGTTAACGTGCGGAGAAAGTGACGTCTCCCAACCCAACCGAGGGTACCAGAATAGACCCCCTAAGTCTGTCAAATCTCATCATTTGACCAAAGCTCGAAATTATGAGATCCGTCCCAAAGTAGCCTTCGTGTTGTTCTAATATGCGGTGTTAATGTAACTAAATTAAACTTAATGCTGAACTTAAGTGATGCGTCATTTTATTTGATAGTATAAATCTGGTATGAGTCTTACAGTAGAAAACTTTCATAAAATTTCCTTTTGAGATTGTTCATTAAAAAAAAATTCTCCCAAATCTGAATAAGGCGATTATGGCTATTGAAAAACCAATCAGCCAAATTAAACTCCTTTGCAAAAATGTCAAATCCTTTATTAATAAGCAAGGAATTTTGTAACTTGCTCAACGACCAAACAAATTAACTGAAATTTTAACTCTACAGATTGGAAAAAGATTTTCTATCTGATAAAATCAACCCTTTGTGCCTTTAAATGCATCAATGTCATTCATTGAAATTCTCAGTTTCCTGCTCGAAGGATTGTCGGAGGTTATAACACACCGACAATCACTCGTAATCAGAAGGCATCGTGGTGGGACACAAGAAGGAGACTCCAGCGTTAACGAATTCTTTTGTTAAGATGCTTAAACTGTAAATTAGATTAACACTTAAAAACAGGTTAAAACAAGATTAAACATAGATGCAGTAAATGCAAACGTAATGCAGTAAATACAACGTGATGAAGTAAACACACAAAAATCACAAAGGCATGACCAAAGCTCCAGACACCGGAATGCATGCACAAGCGAGGCTCAACGAGACTGCTTCACAGTTCGTTCTGCTCAGTTATATAATGCTTCCAGAGATCAGTTCCGCAGTTCCGGGTGCAGACGACAGGAGTCTTCACAGGATCACGACCTTTCGTTTTTATTTTACTAAATATTCAGCATATTTATTGTTTTGCTTTTATTCTGGAGTGTACGCGTTGAAAATCGAATTTCCGTTATCTCACTTTGGTCGATTCAGAAGTGCTCTTTATCAACAGTCTACAATTAATGTGCTGAAGAAACCTCAGCGTGGCTTCAAAGCGGAGTAGACTTTAACAGAAAGCTCTTTTTCCAACCTTTTGCTCACTAATTTCACAAAAGTTGCCTATTTATCTTTTGTTTTCAGCGAAGCATTCCAGAACATGTTAAATGACCAGAAAAAATCGGATTTCGTTTATTTTAAATTATTGTTACTGGCTGATAATGACTATTTTTACCAATGACAAATGACCGCTAGATCGAAACGATAGCAGAATTGGTGATTGCTCTCGAAAATGTAGGTAAAAGGTTTCAGATTCCTGTTTTTTAAGTTTTTCTTTTGCTTGTGTGTTTTTACTTCCGCCCACGGATTCTCTTCGACAGGTTGATTGAACGCGCGCCGAACTTGTTTTCGTCAGTTGGCAATCCTCCTCTGAATAAAAAAGGGTCAAGGTACGAATGGACGATGCTTGCCGATCGAACAAAAACACCCAACAAGCTCACTAATCATAACTATCTGGATCAAACGAAAGGTTCGTACACATCATTTTTAGCGTCGTTCTTAGATGATAAGAGCAAGGAACTAGATACTATTTAAACCAGATACATACAGTGGCGAATATAGGTTAGAATTTTTTTTTTTTTGGGGGGGGGGGCAATATTTTTTTTTTTTGGGAGGCTTGTTGCACTTGTTTTCGATTTTTTTTAAGTAAACTATCATTCCATGATTAAGGATAGTTTTCAAGGGGTTTTAAACAAAGTGTTGGGACTAAACAATCTATTTATTATTTTTTTTATGTTTTCAGTTTATTTTTATAACTGAACTGAACTAATGTTTTATTATATGATAGCACGTTGTTTTATAACACGCGCGTATTGAACATTTAATTGTATTCGCGTTAATATTATTTTCCTCACTCCCCTTACTTTTTTACTTACTTAATGTGTTAACTTTTTTAATAAAGATTTTTTTTTGCTCAGGTCCGTGAAAAAAAAATATACAACAGAAAAAAAGTTGGTTTATTATTATTGAGCTATAAATACGGTGTCATAAAGTGAATACATAGAAAAAAGTTTGCCTTTTTATGTAAAGTTTACAAAACGAAGTCCAGATTTCTTGGTACACTAGCAAACTTATCAAGAACTTCTTCATCTCTTATTTTAATGTCTCTATGGATCGAAAGCAATGCTAGTCCATTAAACCTACTTTCCGATGTGGTATTTCTTAAGTAAGTCTTCAATCTTCTTAAACTTGAGAAGCTTCTTTCCACGGTTGCAACAGAAACAGGCAGAACTGCTAGTAGTTTCAAGAGAATATAAATGTTGGGGAAGAAAGTCTTGTCACATTTTTCTAGAGAACAGACTTTTCCTGGTTCCACTTTTCTTTTCACAACATAAACTCACTTTACACGACCTCTTTATGTGACAAATCTTCTTCGTAGAAATTGAAAGCAGTTTCCAATGAATAGAAATCTGTTTTGGTACAAAATTCTGGAAGGATGTGTTGTAAGGATGCAACTGTTTCCTTGTGGCATTCAAAGCGTTCCTTCAGTGAATTACAAAAATCATCAAGGTAAGGTACATAAACAGCTCGTCGATAGTATTCTTCTTCTGTGCGGGCTGTTTGAAGGCGACAAACTCTTGGAATCTCTTCTTTAATGCCGAGTTTTGCAGCGATTTCCTTTACTTGAGCATACAGGAATTTAAAGTTGTCATCAGCATTTACCCTTTGTTTCGATAGCAGATTTAAGACACTTGTAACATTTGCTATGGCATGAGAAAGATCTATGTGGTTTTTTTGAAGCTTCTCAGATAAGTTATATGTAGTTGATAGCATCCGGCTCAAAACAAAAATGTTGACAAGAAATTGAAATTGACTGATAGAACTACTTAGAGCATGTGCCTTAGGTGCTGAGTCACTTGATTCTTCTTCTATTTTCAAAAGAGAGAGAAGGATTGGTTCTAAAATATCTTTAAATAAAAACACCGAGTCGTGCCTTTCCACCCATCGTGTTTCACATAGTGTAATAAGTTTCTTTTTTTCTGTTCAGTACAACAGTCAGATATCATTGATTTCAGTATTTCAGTTTTTTTGGCTGACATATGAAAGAATCTGCAGACTTCTTTGATAACGCCCATACAATTTCTTATCGAAGGAATGTTACTTGCATCCGAGAAACACAAATTTAAACTATGTGAAGAACACTGTGTATACAAGGCTAGTGGTAGTTTTTCTTTGATAGAAGCTTGCACCCCTCTGAATTGCCCTCTCATCGTGGCAGCACCATCGCGTATCCTTGACCTCTCATTTTCTTTAAGTCAAGCCCTAAAATTGGCAAGGTCTCTAACACTTTGTTAGCTAAGCCTGCACCAGTAACGTCATAAAGGGGGACAAAAGTTAGGAAATTTTCTCTAATTTTGTATGATTGGTCTTCAACATACCGTACACAAAGAGAAAACTGTTCTATTTTGCTAATGTCAGTGGTTTCATCTGCCAAGACGGAATAAAAAATAGACTTCCTGACATTTCTCACAATTTGAGATTGTATTAAATGACCAAACGTGTTAATGATCTCGTTTTGAATAAAAGAATTTGTGTACATGCTCCTCCCACCACTGTTAATTAATTGGTCTTTAAGGACATTATCTCCACTGTTAGCTCTGTATCTCAGGTGTGATCAAAAATTTCCGTCATTTTTTTCATGCTCTTTTAGGCCTATTCGTCACCGTCACGATGACCTCTTACCGCTATTTGCTGCCTTCCGCAAAATCTTATAGTTTGCATTATAGGGATCAGTCTTTTTCTGTTTTTTCAATATCCAATCTTCTTTGAGCATCGACTTGATTAATAATACTCTCAGTTTCTTTGGAACAATGAATTTTGTGTTTTCAGCAATCAAGACTGATTTTTTATGATATGTGCAATTTTCATGTTTACGAAACATTTCCTTGGCTTTTTTCAAATTACTAAAAGCCTGTGTTACTAATGCCCCTGTTACTTGGTGACCTCCTTTTCCTACATTTTTGGAGCGCGAAAATATTAGAGGAAAAGATGTAAATATGGGCACCCTCTTTTGTTTGTGACTTAAAGTTACTTTCATTTTGAAAAATTCTGGATTTTTGACCTTCATAAACAACTATTACAAGTTCACTAAATGAGAGGAGGCAAAAAAATGATTAATACCAATTATTTCAATTCAAAAACGAAGATTTACAAAAAGCTTTTAAAAAAGAACCAGAAAAAATGGGGTGCAAATATGGGCCCTCTTCGAAAGAGTCACAGAAAATAGTTTAAAATGTTTTAAAACAGGATAAAACAATGCAAAATAGTAGAGAATTTATTTATTACAGAAAAAAAATTATTTACAGAAATCGCAAACATAATTGGCTGTTTCAGCCCCTGCACAATCTAAGTGTGCTCACATTTGGCAAATAACACATTTAACCCATACTTCCCAGCGAGTGTCTTCAGAGAACTTTCCATCATAAAAGATGTAAGTTGCCTCGCTCGTGTCTGGTTTATCCCCATCGTTGATATCCAGGTTGAAATCATCATCGCTGTCCACAAGGGGAGGATCCTAGTAGTCTGATGAGTCCGATGATGAATCGTATTGTTTCGTGGGTCGAATTTTCTTTTTTTTTTTGAAGGCCCTTGGTCTTCCCACCCCTGCCCCCTGGCCGGTCTTTTATCGCGGGAACACTCAAGGACGTCTTCTTGGGAGCACTTTTCTCAAGAGACTTGGTCAACTGATCCTTGTATGGTGATCCAGTGATGAGGCTGGACCTTGTTGCTTTGCGTCCACGAGTAGTGGTTCTCTTCTTAATGTTGGGGACAGCAGATATGTCGAACGGAGAAACTGTATTTGAAGTTCCCGGGGAACATTTCGGTGTTTCAGCAGCCTCATCAATTGGCATTGAAAAGGTGCCCATATATACCAACCAAACCTAAGAAAGATGGCCACTATCGCATGTAACCAAAAAGCGTGTGTGCTTCTAAAAGTAGCTTAGGATCTCTGCTTTCCGAATATCACTGTAAAATTATTTTAAACTAACCATAAGGACATGAAAAGAAAACGCTTTCACGTACCTGTCAAAAGTTTGAAGTCCAAAACGAACACCAATTCGCTCAATAACTCACGCTGCATCCACACTATTTGAAGGAATGGTTCCAACTGTTCTCTGCTATCTTATAACAACAAGTAGCGCCTCTACAGTCCTGGAGGCAGTCTTCAGCACCTCCCATAGCCACTTGGGGAGGTGTGCCCATATTTACACCAGTGCCCTTTTTTACACAGGTTCTTCTATAAGATTTTCAGCAAATTCTCTATGTCATTTTTTAAATAAAAGACCATAATTAAAAAATATTGTTACAATATACATTATTCTTCACTAGGGAAACATTTGAAGAAATTGTTCACAAAATTTCAGAGCAATCGAATGATAATATTTTCAGTTATCATGTTTGAAGCGTGAAAAATATGCATAAAATCTAATTTTGAGAAAAATCAAAATTTAGTTTTTTCACGCGCTCGAATTAAGTATCTAAACTTTAAAGAAATTTACTAAAAATATACTGACTGAAAATATTAACTTGAAAAAATGCAGTTTAAAAGAATTTTTGACAGGTTTCTGTCCCTTTAAATGACAACTTTCGGCTAATTAAACGCCCACTTCCGGTTTCCGGTTTGTTACAAAATGATTAATATCTCATCTTCTAATTAACGTACCGACAAAAGTAAATATGTTTTAGAAAGGTAAATGAATGAACAATCGAAAACATCAAAAATTAAAAAATGGGAATTTTGGTCGAAAATCGACTTTTCAACGTGTTCGGATACCTTAACAGCTGTGAGAGACGACTTCAACCCGATCATTAGTGCGGGGAAACTTACGCAGCAATGGATTGTCGATTCGTACCTCCAGGTAGAAGCAAATAACCTGCATTTCATCAGAACGCATCAACAGCATTTACGAACTGAGCTCTACCAAGGACTTGCGGACTATTTGGAGAATGCGGCTCAAAACGCAGGCCGGAATTCCAGTAATCCTGCCCTCATCATTTGAAGGATCACCGCGAAACATGAGGGAACGGTGTGCGGACGCAATGTCCATCTTCGGCAAATACGGTGCACTATTCATAACCTTACGTTCATTACGTTATAAACGTTGCAACACTTACAGGCTTACTACGCAAATCCTGCTCGCTTTTCTCGTTATGATGAGGACACTGAGAATCCTTACAAAAAACATTTATGATTGAGCTTAATCAGCACAGAATAAATTCACACAGTTAAATAAACACAGAATAAATTTGTTAGCCTTGAAGAAGATTTATTTTTTCTTGATTCTGTAAACATTTAGAGAACAAATTGAACATTCAAATGGAAATAACGAAGAAAATTTTGAAAGTGCATAAAAGGAAAAAAATAGTAAATAAGAGATTCAACATACATACAAAGAATCCTAAAATCAAATCGGTAAGGCTAAAGACATGGTGCTATTTCGTCACCAAGCTCGCCATAATCACGTTAACCGTTAAAACGTTTACCAAAGGAAAAAAATCTATACCAAGCCATTTGGCGAGTAATCGCCCAAAAGAAATTATATTTTGGCCTGCTCCGTATTTTTTAGTTTAGTCAGCACGCTGAGCGTGTTGGAACGAATTATTTCTCCTTTTTTCTGAACTTTCAAAAATGTTCTTTAGTTGCTTCATTTGCATGTTAAATTCGTCTTTTTTAAAAAATTATTTCGATTATATTGAACAGCAAAATTGAGATACATGTTTAATTCATTGAAAAGAAAGCTACAGATGTTGCCAAATCCTATAGTTAAATAACGCGTTTTCTGGGAGTCGCACAAGAAATATATTTAAACAGACTATTTTAATTTATCAAGTTTTTATTTTTATTTCATCAAGTAGTTTCTGTTGTCTTAACACCTAAAATGCAAAAAACCAAATGTTTTCAAAATTCTCAACTTAATCCACATGACATTCCATTTTAATGATCTGTAAATACTCAAAAATCAATAAAATTAAGAAATTAGAGTAATATAATTAGAGTAACCCTTTCAAATAATTTAAAACAATTGCCGATGCGTTTTACTCCTGCAGGCATTTTTAAATTTGAAAAAAAATCATGTATTATTGCTCAACCAAATATTTTTATGTCTCCGATTGAGCACGTGAAGGAATTTTGAACCATTTTTTATTTTGTATTTAACGATATAAATAACTATTGGTTTGTTTTGGAAATGGAAACATGTTGTTTTTGCTTTTGAAATCGTAAATAAAATCAAAAACTGGCTTGATTTCGACAAATGAAATTATGCTGATTAAGGAGAAACGTCGAAAACCTGTGATGTTAGCAACGAAATATTTAAAACATCACCTTATTTGAAAGTTTATTACCATGCTTATACCGGAGATTGACCTTTGGAATATGAAACCTGCCAGAATGCCTGTCTCAGAAAACACGAAACATCTTCCTTGAAAGATTATTATCGCAATCACACGAAAAAGAAGACCTATGCATATAATGATGCACATGGAGAAACGTTTTCAACCAAGTCAAGATTAATAATGCATCTAAAATTCCACAAAAATTAAAGGAAATACGTGTGTGAAGTACGCAAAAAGACTTTATTTTAAAACGGCGCACAGTGTGCAATTTCGACAATCTAGGTGGAAAAAATTAATATTTCAAAAACAAAAGTTGATTGTTCGGTTTTTAGGATAAATACTGCTAATAACATACAAATCTGTTTAACTGAACAGCTTATTTTAATACATGAGAAATTTTAAAAACGTTTTTACAATAACATAAATATTAGCTTCATTACAAGGAAGAGATACTGTTTACATACGCATGAAAATATGTTATATGAGAAACACTGGTGTTCTAGAAATTGAAGAAATAAAAAGTAAACGTATTTTCTCAGATAAAATATTATGTTTTCTTAATATGTAATAGCAAATATTTAAGAAAAATCGAGCTAAAAATATAAGCAGAAAAGTGGGAAAAAATTGAAAATTGATTTTGAGTGAAAACACTCGTACAAAAGTGTTTCACGCACGTTGGAATAATAAATAAGTGTGTTTTCATTCTGAGGTACTGCTCTCTTCTGATGAGTCCTCAGACACGATGGCGGAATCTTCCTCATCTGATAAGCATAATTCTAACAATTTTTTCATTTCTCGATCCATTTTCCGTTTTTTAGATTTTGGAGCTGCCCGTAAACTTGCTATATAGCTATCGGATATGATGAGCAATTTATGTAATATCTGTATTCGTGTTATCCTGGATGACTTCCTTGTGAATAGTTCCCTATATTGCCTATTGTGTTTATTTCTTGCCTCCTGGGCTTCTTCAGAGTATGATCCAATCGGAAGAATACACACTTCAATTATGTCTCTCCCGTTAAATAAAATTTTTTGTAGACTTATAGAATGCTGCGAATTTGTCTAAATTTGATTTTCATGTTGCAGTTTAAGCATTCGAGAATAATTCCCAAATGCTTGATCAAGTTGAACTCCACTCCAGTTGTCTCTGCCGTTTTCTCAGGATGTCTAAAAAATGTGCGGGCAGTGTTGTCCTCCACTTTTTTGCTTTGACTTAATTGTCGTCTAAATCTCTCTTAAACTTCTTTTTAGATACTTTTTCTTTTTTCAGCTCCTCGTGCTTGCCTTGTTTTAATTTTTAGCTTATTTGAAACATGAAGAACGCATTATCCAAGAGTGGAGGGGTGGTATGACAAACGGCAGAAATTCTTTACTCGTTTCTTTTTGGGGGATGGCACGTAATTTGTTCAGTTCATTGGGGTTCGCCCACACAAGTAACATGTTTGGGTGCATGGACATGATGATACAGCATTACAAACATTTCCGACGACTATACAAAATATCAGAGTTGGCGGAAGAATTTGTTAAGAAGTTACAGAAATTTCCAAATCATCGAAGAAAATTTTCGTCTGTTCGTGTTCTTTTATTTGGTGTTTTATTTCTTCAACTTTTGTAGTAATCAAATCTGTTGATTCTTTGGCAAAAATAAATTTAATAGGTCGATAGTACTTAGTCGAACACGGAACTGGGTTTTCCCAAATTACACTTTTGGAATCGTCTTTACCTATCGTCTATGAATTTGAAGTGAAACTACACAAATGCTGAAAAGGCTTTCGTCACTGAAATTTTTCTCAGAAAACTTTTGTTTATATCGATTTTGCTCGGATCCATCACATCCTCATTTCATAATAACTTCAAAAGCATTATTTCTGGACATACGTAATTTTTCAGTAACAAATTCGATGTGACAAATACGTGAAAAAGAGTGGTCAACGAGTGTCTGCAAAGTTATTTCTTCTGATGTTTCTGTGCGGACAACATACCTGCTTAGCTTCTTTAAATTTATGATAGGAAGGATACAATTTGCAATTTTCAGCATGCTCAAGTATTCGTTGGTATAGAGGAGTGGACAAACCATTATCTACCATTAACACAAGCGCTTGTTCTTCGAGCTTATCACAGCATTTTCCGAATTCGAAAAAGTTCCAAGTTCTTGCAAAATAAACGCAATCAATGCATCTACTTTTGAACATTTCGGGTTTTTCATCTATACTTCGAAAAGCTGTCTCCGAGAAATTGAATGTGCCATTCTGCAGAAAAGGATAAAAAAATAAATCGCAAGTTTTCGCAAGATATTTTTTAATATGTAGACTTATAAATGTTCTATCTTTGATGACTACGCAACCGCAAAGTGGTACTCGGTGGTATTTTAAACTAAAACTTTACATAAACTTTACATGACTTCGCTTTCGCATTGCAAAAAAAAAAAAATGACTCACCAGTTTTAGAGGCTGTTTTACGGCAATAAACTCTGTTCTTCAAACAAAAAAAGACACTGATGGATAGAAAATACTGAAGAAATGTAGCTGTGAAAATAAAAAAAATATTTAGAAACAGTAGTTCTCGAAGGCAACGTCAACGAATTCTCTGCTCAGAGAACTATCAGTTAGGACTCAGCGCGGCAGGTGCAAGATCGCGCCTATTGGGACGAGTATAATAGCGCCCCCTGGCGATATTCTGAAAAACTAAACCCGTTTTCATATGTAACGGATATTTTGCTATCAAAATATATAGCGATTAGTAATTTCTAAAGAGGTCCAAATTTTAATTTTTCCACCTAGATTGCCGAAATTACACACTGTGCGGCGCATGGACTACCATCATCTACTGACACTGATGAAAAGCTGCCCGTTTGTTCTGTCTACAGCAAAGCAGTTTTGTATAAGAGTAACTTAACTATCCATTACCGCATATATGCAGAAGAGCAACCTAATGAGTATAATGTGTCTGGAAAAGTATATTACCAAAAGAATACCTTGAAACAAAATTACCTCACGCATGCAAACGAGGAGCCTCCTTTTTTAGATGTATGTGCCAAAGCATTTTCAAAAAAAGAGCGACATGAATCGACATTACCTCATTTATGAAAAGCCTCATTTTTGTGAGGTGTGTGGTAAAGCGTCTTCACAAAAGAGCAATATGAATGTAAATTACCTCATTCGTACAAAAGAGAAGCCTCATTCGTGTGAGGTATGTGGTAAAGCGTTTCCAACAAAGAGCAATTTGGATGCACATTGCCTCATTCATACAAAAGAGAAGCCTCATTCTTGTGAGGTATGTGGTAAAACGTTTTCAATAAAGAGCAATTTGAATGCATATTACCTCATTCATACAGAAGAGAAGCCTCGTTACTAAGGCGTTTTCAGTAAAGAACATTTTGAATATGAATAACTGCCGCATTCAGAAGGAGAAACTTCGTTCTTTTGAGGTATGTAGTGAAGAGTTTCCCGATATGAGAGAATTAAGCATACGTACGTAATACATACATACCGTAAGAATAGAAAATTGTGGTTATGTTTTGATAGGAGATTGTTTTCTTCAGTCTCCTGCTATGAAACCTTGTCTCTTAGAATTATACAAGTATTATAGGTTCGTTTCTTGTTCCATACTTATTACAAGAACAGTACTTTAAAGTTTTGTCACCAAATTTTTATATTCTTAAGATAAACCCGAAGAAACTGACATTTAAATAGAATATTTAATACAAATTTGGAATTAAGCAGATATTACCAAAAGCATTGAAAATTGTGGTTGTGTTTTTGTTACCTATTAAAGGAGATAATTCTCTTCACTCTCCTGCTATGAAGCTTTGTCTGTTAGTATTATGCAATGAATATCAGATTAGTTTCCTGTTTTATACTTATTACTAGCTGTTACCCGCGACTTCGTGAGCGAAGAATTTGAATTATAATTTTTTAAATTCACGAATGTAAATGTTTTGTTGCATTTTGAAAGGGGAAAGGAAAAGTTCTGACGGTTGATAATACTTAATTGGACGGCTGAAAGGAGTGTACTGTACATGTATGCAGATATAGTTATGTGAATTGTTTATCTATGCTAATATACTTTTGTATACCACGTTATTTGCACGGATGTAGAGGTTGTGTGGGCTGTACACACGTGAACAGGCCACATATAGTTGCCCATGGGAAAAATATGGTTTTTCCAAATGTACGCCTGCCACTTTCAGTGTCTGGCCCTGAGCCTCTCAAATGATATTTTTACAGAGATTTGTTACCTTTTGAACTGTGATGATAAATCCTTCTGTGTTATCGAAAGGCGTGGAATTAAAACACTCGCTTTTCTCCCTATATCAGTCATAACAATAGCTCTCACGACGTTTGTACCTAGGTGTGTAATTTTTAACTGTGTGCCATTGCGCAGTCTCGGTATATCGAGGTTACGTATTAGTAGTACTGGCACACCGACTATCATTCTGAGGTGCCCCTGACAATTAACACTGGCAAAAGCCCGCGCGCGAAACAGTAATTTGGCTTGAATTTACTTCTATAAGAATAAAAAGTATTGTTAGAAATTACGTTAAAAAATATTTTTAAACCTTTATAGCAATCGGAGAAAACATTTCATCGCAATGGAATTAATAGCATTAAAAAGATCATTTTCTGGTCTTTAAAATGGCATAAAAATAATTGTTGTCTAATAAAGATTTCAGAAGTTGTTGGCAAGAAACGTCTAAGCATTAGGCTTAAAAGCGGCTAATGTTCGCTATTTAATTAAATATCTTAAGAACTAATTAACTCTGAATGTTGAAAATAACACCTTTGACCTAAAAATATGCTCTAGAATGCCGTGTGTAAATGTCACGTCGCTACCGTTCACCGTTTAGGAGGAGTTCTTGTGACCGACCGATCGACCGACAGACAGACAGATGCATGCAAATTCTGCCTTATTTTATGGATATTTATAAATATAAGCAAAATTTTCAGAAATAAAGGTAAATTAGTTCAAAGTCTAACCATTTCCTAGCAACTGAGTAGCTATAAATTTGCGTTATTTCAAAATCGTCTGCACGTAAAATTTAAAAAATTAATAAAAATTGAATGAAAAGTGTCACAGAAATAAAATTGGTATCATTGAAAAGGCAAAATTTTTATCTTTAAGATGGTATAAAAATAATTTGTATCGGACAATTTGTTCCGAAGTTACAGCGGAAAGAAGGATTACGTGATATTTGATTTTAAAAATAATTTATTCCACATGTTTTAGCATTCCTGGAGGATCACGTGACAGTCGATTGAAAAATAAAATATTCTTCATCGAGAATCGCCGAGTCAATGGGCTTTGTTAATTATTTAATTGTTGTCTGAACTTTTAAAAATTAATAACAATCGAAGGAAAAATGTTACAGAAATGAAATTGGTATCTTTGAAAAGGTAAAAATTTGAACTTTAAGATGGTATAAAAATATGTTTTGTCAGACAATTTGCTCCGAAGTTACTGCGGAAAAACGGTTTCGGTTAATTTTTAATTAACTGCCTGTTTAATTAACTTTTGGACTTAAAAAAGTTCATAAGTGTCTTCCCCTTGTCTTAAATAATAAGTGTACAAAATCTGGTTGAAAACCGTCCATTGGTTTAGGAGGAGATGTGGAACATACCCCCAAATATACCCACAATGACTTTTATTTATATTAAGATAAGAACAGTAGTTTTAAGTTTTGTCGCCAAATATTTTTATTCTTAAGATAAATTCTAAGTAACTGATATTTAAATGAAATATTGGTAAAGCTGCAGTTTACGGTACGGTCCTGTTTTCCGCCATTTTGACTTGGCGCAACTCTGTGTTGGTTTGACGTAGTTGGCGGTACCGAATGGCGGAAAACAAAACCGCACAGTAAACTGTAGTTTTACTGAAATATCTTATACAAATCTTCTGTCAAATGAGTTATTTTAGTTTTTGATATAAGCGTGCAATATGGAATGCTTTTCAGCAGAATATTTATTATATAGGATTTATTGAATTTTTTAAGACACTTCCGTTTAAAAGTGAAAGTATTTATATTAATCGCTGCGCAGAACGTCACAGAATTTCAAGAAATAATGCAAAAGGTATTATGTTTTCCAAATGTTGTATGTTTTCTATCTTTTTACTATGGATTTAAAGAATTTTTGGAGTTTGTTTTTCTCTGTATTTAACAACAAAATAAAGGTGTGTTTTAAATAAAAATTCATTATTTATATAGACATTAAACTCTAATAAGTATTTTATTTATGAATTTAAGTCTCATTACATTTGGTTTATTCGGTGCTTTCTAAATTATATTCCACAGATGACCTTTGTATTTTATCCTGTTATTAATAACTAAAAAATCACCCGTCTAGTATGACGGGTGCAAATTGCCTCTTCGTTCGAGAGATTTCCCGTCAAATTTGGCGTGTTTATATTGTTGCAAAAAAGTCTTACTGTGGGTGTATGGTGTAAACAGTCCAACACGCAGGATGATGGAGAAGGAAGGTTTATTTACAAATATGCAGGAAAACACGTAGCACAGGAAACAATAGTTCTTGCACAGGTTATAATGACAGTTCAGCACTTTGATATTTAACAACACAAACAGTCAGCAAATAACTAGCAACGACAATAACAGCTCAGCTCACCAGCTGATTAGCTCGCACAACGAATAGAACTCCAAAGACGTTCGCGCTTCAAGGCGATCAACAACAACCTCTGATCCAGACGCCGTCCTTAAATATTCTCTCCGACAGGCTGTGACGTCACATGCCTGTCGGAGAGAATTCCCTTTCTCGCGACTTCATATTCCCTTTCCTAGTAGAAATATCGAGAAAAGGGTTGCATTTTCGGGAATCATATATTTGTCGCCAAGGTCACCAAATTTGTCGCCAAGGTCAGGGGTGCCATAACAGTCGCTGAGGTCACTCCACGCTTAACCTTGTAAAACTCTCTTCCCAACCACAAGACTTACATGGCTGGGAAGCGACTTTCCATGTTTGTAACAATATCGATATATATGCGAGAGAAATGTTTAACCCTCTGAGCGTTTCACACGTTTTTCTACGTCGACCTTGGACTATCCCATAAGCGGATAACACGCATTTCAACGTGTGGTCAGAGACACGCCGAAAGCGGTCAGCCCGGAAATATACGTCTCTTGTGAACTGCGAAGCGCGATAAACGTATTTTTCCGAATTTCTTCCCCCTTCTGTGGTTTGACATTTTGATTGATTAGCTGGGTAGGGTAGCGGTCGACACAATGAGTGCTGATAAGAATATACTTACTGCAAATTAGAGATACCACAGGATCCAAGACCCCACACCCCTTTGCCTTGGGGCATTTTAACGCTATCTGCATTGAGGTCTTCTTTCAGAAAGAAGGTCAGTTTTGGATTTTTTTTTTTCTAGTTGTTGTGTCCGAATTTGGATTCTGTATAAGTCCGGTTTAATATTTGTCAGCCTGGATTGAAATTGTATTATGTTTCAAGTGTTTTCCCTGTAATACACACTTATGTTATATAAGATTTTATTTCAATGCATCAATGTTTTAATCGAATTGTTAAGTAAAATAGATTTTGTTGCCCAATCTACCATTCAATACCCCATTCAAGCATAGAAAAATTTGAGAAGCCGGGGGTGATAACAAAAGAGGGGGGTTGTTTATTTCGTTATATAACATTGAATTGAAAAAAAATAACTAAGGTTTAGGTGTGATTTTTTAAAACTATAGCAGTTTTTTTTCTAGATGAGTTTTCTATATTACACTACTTAGAATTTCTTTTAAATTCATCAAAATGAAATAAATTCCGAAAAAAAACAATTATTTTTTCAAATAATTATTATTCAATTTATTTTTTGCTCACTTTGAACAAACATTGAAACAAATGTTAAAGAAAAGGGATGAAAATTTTATTTTTTATGTTTTAAAATATTTTTTTTTTGTTAGAGAAAATTTTGGTTTACATGGAAACGTAAAGATAATATCAACTAAATTTAACGTTTCAGTGATCTTAACAGACTTTTAGTTATCTTATTAAGAGTCTGATAACATCTGCAGTTTAAGTTTATTTCAATAGTCAGTGAAAATGTTTATTTCTTTTTTAAAATGTAAGAACAAAAAACCATTTCTAAGAAAATATCAATGCTTACTTCAATGATACTGTATTTATGCAATTATCCTTCCTTGAGCGTTATGCAATTATCCTTCCTTGAGCGTTATAGTTTTGCTGATATGCATTCTTCATTAAGTGATCAAATCTAAATGCCTGAATTACATTGCTTTTGGTAGCTCTTATGCCAATTGCGAGCTGAATAGATGCTATGAGACAAGAATCCACTAATATGTGTTACAAACCTATGATGCATCCCGACACGTTATTAACGAGTTTGAAGACAGTACTTCTAATAATAATAGTAGTCTCAGGCATTGAATTATTTCCAAACTCCACCGTCACATGCTAGACAGTGTGTTTTATCACAATATCTTGTGTGTGTGCTGTGATTTGTAAAGTATAATTTTTTTAAATAAAATTCTGATTTATATACAGGTTTTTATTTTCATTCTGAACTTTAATGGATAATAATGAGACTCTTATTTATTTTCCAAGCTGTATGATATATTTGAATTAGATCTACAATTTTATTTTTTTAAGAAAAACAGTAAAGTGTAAGTTTTATGTTAGTTAAATTTCCTTTATATTTGGTATGAAAAGGCCCAAAAATGTTTTTGAATATCACACCGATAACGTCCAAGACATTTATAAATTGTGAAAAGGCACCTGATTAATTTCGAATAGGTGTTAAATTTTTCTCCTTATGCTTTGATTTTGCGAAGTTTGCAAAAAATTGTCTGTAGAAAAAAAAATTCAATAACACTTTACTTCGTAGCTAGCGCATTTTCGTAAAATTGATAGAAAAAAAGTTTGATCGTTTTTACTTTCTAGTACACGAAGTATACAAAGAGAAAGTATTATAATCGTCGATCATAAATTTCAACACGAGATTTTGATTAATCTCCACGTTTTAGACCTCCCTGAGTCCGAAGAACACAATTTTGGAATTTTGTTTGTGAACACGGTAACTCAAAAACGGTTAAAGCTAGAAAGGCGAAATCTGGTGTATGGACTTTATACAAATTTAGTATATATCAATCAATTTTTGGATAAAGTCCGTAAACGGGAAATTTGTCTGTTAGGGTTCATATGAACACGATAACTCAAAACTCAACAGCTAGATAGATAAAATTTGGTACACAGTTTCAAAAATTAGGAATGTAAGCCCGTATTAAGTTTTGGACGAAATCCCTTGAAACGTTGACTGTCGGTCGGTTTCTGTAATCGCATGCTTGTGAACACTATAATTCCCAAACGCAACGACTTAGATAAATGAAATTTGGTATGTGGTCTTTTAACCTTAATTGCCCAATTTTCGAATTAAAATTAGAGTAAAAAAACTCTAATGCCCCTGAAACTCAATATGCCATTACTTTTCGATAAAAAAAATTATAAATAAAGAATTAAATTTAATTTTGAAAAATTCGCGACTGCATGCTCTTCCTGGACTATAGCATCAAAGTTTCAAATTTCAGGTGAATTAAATTTCCTTTTATTATTATATAAGATAATCTCTTGCGTACTAAATAAAGGTTATATGAATAAGCTATTTCTTCCGACATTTAGTGCATTGGTTTTCTAAATGCAATCTTTAGTTTGAGGATTATTAATTCGCCCTCTTAAAAAGCATATATAACTAGTTTCAGTACAAAAGGCTTGAAGTATATTGCTTTATTTAAAACATTATTCAGGGGTTAAGAAGGTTATTTATAATCCTTCATGTGTATTAATTATTACTGGCTATTTTGGAATATAGATTATTATGTGACTATCTATATAATAAATGTTTATGTGCATACAAAACGGATTACGCCAGTTAAGCTCCGTTTCTATTTGTGATCGGCTCTTTTTTTTTACTTTTTGCTGAATACTAAATCAAGAAACAATATGAAAAGTTTTATAGTGCCATCAGAGATTAGTAAAATATATATAAATGGCATTGTAGTTAAACCTTAAAATTAAGGAAATAATTTTTACATTCGTAGACTAATATGCTGACGTGTAGACTGAAAATAAATTGAAATCAAGAATATAAAAAAGACAACTAATAATATGAAGTACAGCCAATATTTAAAATACAACTATTAATAAACATCAAATAAATTGAAGTCACAGAGACATCTAAAGAATATCAACTTTCATGCAACTTCAATGATGTTCATATTTTTAGAAACTCACGACATGAAAAATAAGTAATATAGCCTTCAATTTTTTGGCCCAACGGTCTGGCATTTGTCTAGTCTAACGGTGTTTATTTTTGTCATGGACACGGGCAATATGCAGAAAGAGGGCTCTCGAAGACATAAAGTGTAATTTTGTCACACGACAGGTGTTATCTCCGAAAGCAGTAAAACCTAGTTTGAATAGGTTAAAAGCTGAATAGAGCGGATTCTTGCGGTTAGTGCGCCCCTCCAAGGGGGTTGCTGACTGTCCACAGCTCAGAGGGGGGAAGAGACTTGATCTGCTGCGCTTTTGGGAAAATCTTCTGTTGGGAGGAAGACACTTTCAAAATAGATAAAGGTTCTACAGCCGCTCGCTTTTCGAATCGCTTTAGAAAGAAGACCGAACCACTCAGAGGGTTAACATTGATTGAACACAAATAAAATAAATATATGTTTTATGACAGGAAATTTTTTTTATTTACATATTATTTAGATATTTTTTTATTCAAAAACCTCTTGGTAAACAACATTCCGTGTGAAGTATTTTTCGTTGTTTAACAATTTTCCTTGTACTTTAGGTGTCTTTGTGTAAATTTTAACGTGAATGGGGTTCCTAGACCTTAACAGTGTAACATAGAGCTGTCCATGTGAAAAGACAGGCTCATCGAAGTAAATTCCAACCTAATCGAAAGTTTGCCCCTAAGATTTGTTGATAGTCATCGCGTAAGCTGGAATTAACGGGAACTGGCGGCGCTTCAGGACGAATGGTAGATTCAAGTGACACTGGAGCTAATTCAATTCTTGGTAAAAAAAAAAACAACAACGCCGCCACGATTATATTCAGATACAATTTTCGCACTTATGAAATTTTCATGGAGACCAGTAATTAATAAGCGAGTGCCCTTACAAAGTCCTTGTTTGGGATCTGAGCAACATGACGATTACTCTTTTCTTAAGCATCAATGAGTGGGGTGGCATGCCTGATGGAGTCGAATCATGCAGAAATTCAGGTGGATAGTTTTGCAGGTCGTTCCCCTGTAGTTTTGCGATGATTGACCGATTCATTTCCAGTGCCTTCTTGTTGGTTGGAGCTAAAATGTTTGTGTGAGTGCAAGAGCACTCTAATAAAGAAGAAATTCGTGACAACATCGTCAAAAAAATATGAAAACAATAGCTGTTGTGCCCGGCGTTTGAAACGACGTTTGATTAAAATGAGAATATCAATTGAATCAGACGATTTTTAAAAGCCGCTGATATCTAATTTTCTCCATAAGTTAGTAATATTTGTTGCATAGGTACTTCAAATTTTGTTCATAAATCTTGCTGTATAAGAAAGATTTTAACGGATGTTTTGGGACAATTAATTACATAATAAAGTTTTCACTAAGAAAAAGTGTTAAAATAAGAATGAATAATAAAAATAATAAGATTGGTCTTCATCCAGAATTCTACTAATGTGATTTAGCAAGAGTTCTTATGTATTCTTGTTCTTCACCAATAAAAAAAAGTGTTACAAATTATGAAATTTATTCACAACTTAATTTTTGAAAAATTATAAAAAATGAGGGCAACGAATTGAATTGAAATGAAACTTGTGCCATGAAAATCTAATTTTTTAGACTTTTAATATGGTGTAAAAATAATTTTTGTGAGATTATGCATATTTTCGAAAAATATGGAGGAAAATACCAAAATCTTGATTAATTTAAATTAACTGAAATGTTAACCTTCTGAGCGTTTCACACGTATTTTTACGTTGACCTTGGACTGCCCCATAAGCGGAAAACACGCATTTCAACGTGCGGTCGGAAACACGCCTTAATCGGTCTGCAAAAATTTTTTACTTCCATTGTGAACTGTCTCTAAAGGGTGAGAGACGTATTTTTCCGAATTTCTTCTCCCTTCTTTGGTTTGACATCTTGATTGATTAGCTGGGGAGGGTAGCGGTCAACACAATGAGTGCTGATAAGGACGTACTTACTACAAATTAGAGATGCCACGGGATCCAAGACACCACACCCTCTGTGGTTTCGAATATTTTAATGCTGTCAGCATTGAGGACTTCTTTACAAAGAAGGTCAGTGCAGGATTATTTTGTCCAGTTGTGTGTGTCCGAATTTGGAATCTTATTCCGTATAATTTCGGTTTAATATATGTCAGCCTGGTATGAAATTGTATTATTTTTCAAGTGTTATTCCTGTAATATATTTATGTTATATAAGATTTTCAATTTAAATGCCAGAATGTTTTAATCATATTGTTAAATAAAATAGATTTTGTGGCCCCATCTCCTTCAGTACCACATTCAAGCATAGAAAAATTTGAGGAGCCGGAGGGAGCGGGGGTGCTATGAAAAGCTGCCATTTATATATAGTTGAAGATCTTTCTTGAATCAATGCTTTCTGCCCTTGTTCAACTAATTTTATGATGTTGATCTATTCTTTTATATTAATCTCCATCTAGGAATTTATCCTTCATAAAAAATAAAGCTCAGTTAATTCTTTTGCATGAAATTAGCGTAAATGTTAAGGAATATATGAAAATTATATATTTTTTTAGTGTTTCATCTTTCAGATTAAATCGAAACTTTCAGTTTTATAATGATTATTTCATTATATAGCAATGATTTAAAAAACTTTTTTAATTTTAAGGTTTAAGTGTAATTTTTTAAAACTAGAACAGTTTTTTTATAGATTAGTTTTCTATATTACACTCTTATAAGAATTTCTTTTAAATTCATCAAAATTACAAAATGAAATAAATTCCGAATAATAATAATTCAATTTATTTTTAGCTCACTTTGAACAAACATGGAAATAAATGTCAAAGAAAAGGGATGAAAATTTTATTTTTTATGTTTTAAAATATTGTCTTTTTGTTAGAGAAAAATTTGGTTTATATGAAAACGTGAAGAATAATATCAACTAAATTTAATGTTTCAGTGATCTTATCATTTTAATAATCTTTTTAAGAGTCTGATAACAACTGCAGCTTAATAGTCTTAAGTTTATTTCAATAATCAGTGAAAATGTTTATTTCTTCCTTAAAATGAAAGAACACAAAATCATTCCTAAGAAAATATTAATGTTTACTTCAGTGATAGTGTATTTATGGATTAGTTCCTTGAAGCATTATAGTTTTGCTGATACGCATTCTTCAATAAGTGACCAAATCTAAATGCCTAAATTGTATTGCTTTTGGTAAATCTTATGCCAATTGCGAGGTAAATTGTAATAAATGCTATGAGAGAACAATCCACTAATATGTGTTTCAAACCTTTCATTCATCCCGCTATTAACAAGTTTGAAGACAGTTCTTCCAATATCAGTCTCAGGTATTGAATTATTTCCAAATTCCACCGTCACATACTAGATAATGTGTTTTATCACAATATCTTTTGTGTGTGCTGTAATTTGTGAAGTATAATTTTTTTATAAAATTCTGATTTATATACAGGTTTTTATTTTCATTCTGAACTTTAATGGATAATAATGAAACTGTAAGCAAAAGATTTATTTTCCAAGTTGTATGATATATTTGAATTAGATATATAGTTTTATTGTTTTTTCAAAAAAGAGTAAAGTATCAGTTTTATGTTAGTTAAATTTCCTTTATATTTTGTATGAAAAGACCCAAAAATGTTTTTAAATACCACACCGATAACGTCCAAGACATTTATAAATTGTAAAAAGGCACCTGAATAATTTCGAATAGGTGTTAGATTTTCCTCCTTATTCTTTCGATTTTGACAAGTTTGCAAAAAAATTGTCTGTAGAAAAAAATTTAATAATTTTTGACTTCGTTCCTAGGCCCATTTTCGTAAAATTGATTGGAAAAAGTCGATTGTTTTTACTTTCTAGTATACGAAGTATAGAAAGAGAAAGTATTATAATTGTCGATCGTAAATTTCAACTGGATATTTTGATGAATCTCCCCGTTTTAAACCTCCCTGAGTCCGAAAAACACAATTTTGGAATTATGTCTGTGAACACGATAGCTCAAAAACGGTTAGAGCTAGAAATAAGAAATTTGGTTTATGGACTTAACACAAAATTGGTATATTTCTATCAAATTTTGGATGAAATCCGTCCACGGGAAATCTGTCTGTCTGTTCGTGTTCATGTGAGTACGATAACTCAATAACTTAAATAGTTAGATGAATAAAATTTGGTACATTTTTTAACATAAATTTTGGTTTCTTTATGAAAGGAGGTCCGCATTAAGTTTTGGACCAAATCCATCAACGCTTTGACTGTCTGTCGGCTTCTGTAATCTCCTTCTTGCACATTATAATTCCTAAACGCAACGACTTAGACAAATGAAATTTGGTATGTGGTCTTTTAACCTTAATTGCCCAATTTTCGTTTCAGTCGGGTAAAAAGAAACTCTAATGCCCCTGAAATTCGATATACCATTACTTTTCGATAAAAAAAAGTTCTAAATAAAGAATTAAATTTAATTTAAAAAAATTCGCGACGGAATGCTCTAGTATCTGGACTATAGTATCAAAGTTTCAAATTTTGTTAATACAGGTGAATTAAATTTCCGTTTATTATAATAGAAGATAATATCTTGCGTACTAAATACACATTTCTAACATAGTCTAACATTTAGAGCATTGGTTTTCTAAAAGTAATCTTTAATTATTAACTCGTGCTCTTAAAAAGCATTTATAACAAGTTTCAGTATAAACGGCTTGTAGTATTGTTTCATTTAAAACGTTATTCAGGGATAAGAAGATTATTTCTAATCCTTCATATGTATTAATTATTGAAAGCTATTTTAGAATATAGATTATTATGTCACAATCTATATAATAAGTGTTTATGTGCATGCAAAACGGATTGAGCCAGTTAAGAATACTAAATCAAGAAACAATATAAAAAATTTGATAATGCCATCAAGAGCTTCGTAATATATATATATATATATATATATATATATGCAGAGAGAGAGAGAAATGACATTGTTGTTGATCCTTAAAATTAAGGAAATTAATTTCACATTCATAGACTAATATGCTAACGTGTAGATTGAAAGTAAATTGAAGTCAAAGTTATAAAAAAGACAACTAATAATATAAAGTACAGATAATATCTGAAATACAACTGTTAATAAACAGCAAATAAATTGAAATCGCAGGCATCGAAAGAACTTCAACCTTTATACAACTTCAACTTCATTTTTAAAACTCACAACATGAAAAATAAGTAACATAGGCTATGTTACATAGCCTTCATTTTTTTGGCTTAACGGTGTTTATTTCTGTCGCTTTACAAGGGAGACCGAACCACCCAGAGGCTTAATTAGCTTTGGGGGTTTTAAAAGTTGACGGTGATCTTTCTCCTCTTATATAAGATATATTTATAAAAATAAGGAAACATTTCAGAAAAAAAAACAAATTAGTTTAAAGTCTGACCATTAAATAGCAACGGAGTAGCTATAAATTTGCGTTATTTCAAAATCGTCTGCATGCAATCAATTATTTATTAAATTTTGAAAAATTAATAAAAATTGAAGAAAAAATGCCACAGATATAAAATTGGCATCATTGAAAAGGTAGAATTTTGAACTTTAAGATGGTTCAAAAATATTTTGGGTTATAATTTGCTCCGAAATTACAGTGGAAAAACGGTTTCGGTTAATTAACTTTTTCGCTTTGAACTGTTGACAGGTTGTTTTAAATACAAAGTTTGGTTGAAATCGGTTTAGTGGTTTAGGAGGAGATGTGGAACATACATACAAACATACCCACAATGACTTTTATTTATATTAAGATAAGCAGAATTTTCTTTCCTTAGCTTACAACATTGGAAGAAAACACCCGATTAAATATTTCTCGAAATAATGAAAATAGTTAAATTTCATTACAACAATTATAAGTATTGATGCAAATCTATATACTAGGAAGAAATTCCGACATGCTGAAACATACGGAAGAAAAAAAAATGCTTTATAAAGACTTAATTATGACCTTCAAAGACTCTCTATCATGAATCAAGAATACGATAACGCGTTCACTAAAAATCTAAAAACTGCCACTCTGGAAGTCGCAAGTATATGGAGCCAACAACCTACATCCACCATCTGACAGGAAAAACCTAAAGACCTATTTTTTTTCTTTCTTTTTTAAAAAAAACCCTGTAACTCACTAGTCCACAATTTTCTGTTCTATATTACGAGTGGTCCTCTAATCATGTCCTTCAACACAGAATATGTTACATAAGATGCGGACCACCATAGCAAAATTTTTACAATATTATTTACATGTATCCAAGCACTGTGTGTTCCAGATACAAAAAACTATAATTTGACTATTATCTAAATATAGTTCCAAAATTTAGCTCCATTAACTTTTTGAAATGTACATTAACACAATTCAGGATACAATTTCGAAACAATTAAAAGACAGCATAGCACACAATATGTTGAACGTTACATGTTTGTTGTTAAAAACAATTAATCCAATTGTGAAGTTCCAGAAATAGAATTCTCTGAATTCCAAATCTTCACATTTAGAAAATTTGCCCAGATTGACAGTGCATAGTTTGAGAAATATCTTCTTACAGAATGAGTATCTAGAATTACCATATTTCCTAAACATTTGGCTATTAACCCTATAAAACAGAAAATATATCTGTCCGTATGTCTGTCACAAGAACTGCTCCTAAACGGTGAACGGTAGCAATATGAAATTTTCAAACGACATTCTGGGGTACATTTCTAGGTCAACTGCGCTATTTTTAACTTTCAGAATTAATCAGTTCTTAAGATATTTAATTAAATAACGAAAATAAAGCCGTTTTAAGCCTAATTGTTAGACGTTTTTCGCCAATAACTTATGAAATATTTATCGAACGAAAATTATTTTTACACCATCTTAAAGAGCAAATATTTATCTTTTTAATGATACTTATTTCACTGCGCTAAAGTGTTTTCTCAAATTGTAATTAACATTTAAAAATTTAATTTTAACAATACATTCTATTCTTTAAAAAATTTTTAATTCAAGCCAATTTACTGTTTAAAAAAATCTTTCATTCACGTGCATTTGCCACTGTTAAAGTTAATGTAAGAAAATATTGTTTTCTTTGGACATTTTTATTTTCAAGGCAGACTTTTCATTTCTGGTATTATGTCATAGTTATCATATGTCATAGTTATCATATAGCATATACCTTTTTTAATATAGTTGCACTGTAATCCAATTTCTGTGCAATTGGATTAATTCCTCTTTCTATGAGATGTTTTGTTTAGTTTTCAAAAGTTTTTAAATGAACATTTCGAGTATGTTAAGTCTTTCAAGGTTACTTAGCCAGGTTCCTATAGAAGGGAGAGGATCTAGGAAGAAAAAAAAGAAATGTCTTTCACCAGTCTATCTGTCACAAGAAGACTTCCTAAACGATGAATAGTATCGAGGTGAAATTTGCGCATGCCAGTCTGGGGTCCATTTCTTGATCAATTGTGTTTTTCTCAGCTTTCAAAATTTTTTCCTTATTAACATATTTAATTAATTAACAAAAATCAGTTTTTCGGCAATGACTTCTGAAATATTTATTACATGAAGATGATTTATATACCATCTTAAAGAGTAGTTAATTTTCTTTCTACTGATCTGAATTGAAATAGCATACGATCTTTTCCCCAATTTTAATAAACATTTCGAAATTCATTTCAAACATAATCTGTAACAATGTTTTATATTATAGTAATTAAATCCGAATCGATTTATTGTTTCACCAGATCCTTCATTCCCATGTTTTTCCACTGTTTAAGCTATGATAAAAGTTTTGCTGTCGTTGAATATTTACAGAAAGGCAGAATTTTTGCTCCCGCTTTTATTTCTTAACGTGTATATCTTTCAGTTTGTTTGCAGAGAATTGCAATGACTTTAGTTATTTACTCTCTCTATGAGAAGCTTCATTTAATTTTCGCAAATTTTTAAATGATAAAATAGTAATAAAAATTATTATTCATTTTAAATTCGTAAATTCATTCAAGGTTATTGAATCCGGTTACTATCGAAATAACAGAACCCAAGGAGAAAGTGAAGGAACACTCAGAAGCGTTTTTCCTATCAGGCACACAGACACAAAAAAGAAGAAAATGGTACCTCGGATCATGGTAATAAAATCTACGATGTGAAGGAAGGAGCTTCTGTTGTCGCCGTAGTATTGACGAGGAAGAAAAAATGGGGTATCAAGGATTGTTAGATTCGTGCCAGGTGGTTCAAACCCGGAGCCAAAAGGGAGAGAGTGGTTGAACTGCTGGCCGAGGGGGTCAGATAACACGGGACTAGACGAACGAAAACCGAAAGATGCTACTGCAACAAACTGTTTTATTAAATTTAAAATATTATAAGTACTTAGACTTGAGAATATATTTATCTCTAGCAACGCCGGGTATATCAGATAATATTGCATAAAAATATTTTTTAATGAATGCTAAAATTATTGAAAAAATTTGACGACAACTAAGTTGTTATCATTGAATAGATATGCAGGATGTCTCAAAAAAGTGGAACAAGCATTTATTTCCTTAAATATTGCACTTAGACATATACTTCCAATTACAAAGTTTCATCAAATAAGGTAGAAATTTGTGTGAAAACTCTTTGGCTTCTGTTGAAGTTGAATATAAAAAGTTAAGAAAATAAAATTTGTATACGTTCCACGTAGAGCAAAAGTGTCAATGAGTGAAATGTTCCTCTTACATTCATCTATGTATAAACTTAGTTTCACGACTCTATCTGCAAAACTCATAGAGATATGTTAATTTTTAAATTTCAAGGGGCTGTTCACAAATTTATATGGAGATGTTTATTACCATCGAGGGCGCTCAGTGTGGTTTTTATTCAAACATTCTAATTTCGGTGCAGTAGAGAAATTCTTTGTTAACCCAGGAGGAGCCCCCGTAGTCTGGCCGTAGCGCAATGTTGTGTCTAAAATCCTAAAGAATACATAGTACAGTTTTAAGACAATAGACTAAGGATGACCAGGCACCTCAGATAATCAGGGCAGTCCTGAATTTTGACTGTTTTGTCTCGAATTGAAAAAATGTCCTGGGTGTACTGTTCCTAATTTTAACTATAAGTAACTAATATAAAAAAAGGTTAATTAGATTTAAATTTTTAAAAAATAAATAAAAACGTTAATTTTAAATCACGAACTATGGGTCAGTGACCAGATGCCCCGGATTTGCCAGGAGACTTGCAATTTTTGACATGAAAAAGTGTCCCAAATTAGAATAAAATGTTCTTCATCGCTCTTTATTTAGTTACCAATAAGTCGTTCATATTAAAAGACGATTAACTGGATTTTATTTTTAAATAAGGTAGCTTCTGAAGGATTCTCAACAATTGTCCCAACTTTTACTGTATATAAAATATGGCCAACCAAATATGACAATTGTGGATGAGTCAGCCTGAAGGAAAAATAATCTCTACAATAGTAAAATACAATTATCAATTTAAAAAAAATCGCAAAATTACGTTTGCACTTGGTAGGTTTCAGTGGTGCCATCTATAGTATTTTTGAGAGCTAAAATACTTTACACAGTAATTTAGATGTTTCAATAAAAATAAAAATAAGTATATCCTATTATAGATCTTTTCAATAAAATAATTGCTTTAGTTAGTTGGTGCATAAAATATTTATAATACTGAATTATGACATAAATTAAAGACTAAAAAATAGAAAATAATAAATATAAAAAATTGTTTTAGAAAAACGCTTTTGCCAATGCATTAAAAAAGAAAATAATAATTTTTTCTCAAAAATCTGGAGGTCAAAACAAAAAACATTAAAAGCGTGAGGCGCTGAAAACAATAGGAGAAAGATATAAAACCACAATGATTATCATAAGAAATGAAATGCTATTAAACATTTATCATATAAAATATATCATAAATGTGATTACAATTATAACCTACACCTCACGCGTTTCCGATTTTTGAGAAATTTCCTCCAGTTTTTTGAGAAAAAAAGTGTATTTTTCTTTTTCAATGCATTGGTAAAAGAGTTTTTAAAAGTTTTTTATATTTATTTTTGCCATAAAGAATGGTCCTCCTAGTTCTCCAGATTTAACATCCCTTGACATCTTTTCGTGGGAAAATGTCAGAAACAAGGTTTACTCCTCGCGGATGACGAACGTAGAATTATTAAGATATGAATCACGCAAGTAACTAGTACTATTCCACAGTCTATGTTAGCAAATACGTGGATTGAACTTGACTATCGTTTAGAATTGGCTCAAGCTACAAGGGGTACCCACATTAACTTGTGGTAGTCACGTAACGTGATTTTGCATTCTGCAGTGTAATGCGTTTTGTTGTTACAAAAATTCTTTAATGCATTGTTATGTACTGTCGTTATCTTTGTACAATTTGTATAGTGTTTATTTATTTGTATACTGCTTTGCGGTACAGACATTTATTAAAATTAAATTTCTGCTTTATTAACTATTTTTCTATGGCAAAAAAACTGCACACTGACATCACGATTTTTTGATTATTTATTAAATTTTGAAATATGTCAAGGACTTCTGGCCCACCCTGTATTTATTGTTCTTTATCTATTCCTGCGTTTCTGAAATAATTATTTATTACATCGTTTTATGATTTTTGTTTTATTTTATTTATCTATATCGTATAAGGACTTATAAGATATGCACAGACTCTATAGGATTCCGGTTTTAAGTTCAGAAAATCTGGTCACATTAGATTAACCTTAAAAAATCTAATCAGTTGCAGATTTTTATGAAATTCAAATGCCCATTTTTATTTATTTTATCTAAAAACATTTGTGGGTCCACGTCCACTATCGCTTTAAACGAACAATAAATTAAGTTAAACTGAAACAGTGTTACATTTTGTTTTGAACATGTTATTCATTTGTTAAATTCCATTTTTAACGATGGTTGAAACGAAGAGCAACAGCCTACTAATAAATTGCGTTTATCCCCGAAACGAGACATTGATAAAGAACATAATGAATATATGGATTGGTTCTTAGAATCCAGTGAAGGAAGTCTAATGTAATCAAAAAGACCAAACTCTTGACTCATACCAATGTAGCAGCAAGGCACCTTAGAAAAGATACAACACACGTGGATTCTTAGAATTCAATTTAGAAAAATAAATGCAGGTCTTTTTACCTGAAAGTTGTGGCAATAGTTTATAATTTTAAGTAACAGGTGAATTGTTGCAAAATTTTTAGGGGACAAATTATATGTGCCATTGTATTTTCAGGTGAAATGGTATCACGCAATTGACACTGAAGGTGAGCGACTCTTTCCGGATAATTTCAGAATCTTATAAAACGCGTTCAGCAATAAGAGTGAAAGTGCAGCGAGGCCCTGGGTTGGATTTTTCGAAGGGTAGAAGATAGTTTCGCAAGCATCCTCCGGTCGTCGACCTGACGGTCGTTGCTGTCAGACGACCTTCTGAGCCGCTTTTGCTGTTGGCTTCAATGAGGGGAATTTGAGTAACAGTTCACGGAAAAGGCGGTCAGCGATTCTAGCTTTCACTTGACTTTGGGGCGTAATTAAATCATAAATAATTTTTTAAAAACTCTCCCTGCGCTGTGATTTGCATGAAAGTTCGAAATTGTTTTTTTGCAGGTTGAAATGCAAAGTAGATCAAGTTCATTTCTTGGGTTTATTCGAGTTCACGATCTTGTCCTCGCAGTGGTTGATACTTAGCTTTAGGGAGAGCACAATAGCCATGATTAACTATGCAGTGAAAAGAAGTTAGTAGTATCTTACTAGAGGAAATTTTCGAAGGGTTTCATTTCAGACCAGACTAAACTTCCAAGCACGGTTTCATATTTTTCTGTATAAAATCACTGACTTCCTTAAGTCCCTATTAATATGAAATGCTTGCGAATAGGTCCAACTACTTTTGCAACGTAGAGAAAATATCTTTATATGTCACACTAAAACAGCTTATCTCCCCAAAATTATGTGGAATAATAGAGAAGCGATTTATATGCTTTCCGAGGTAACACGTTAAAGAAAAGGCATAAAATGGTTCTACTTGTTTGGTTCTTTCACATTCACGAATGCGGTTAATATATATAGCTATTGTTCCCATTTAGTCATAAATAAAATTGACTTCCTCGGTTTAAAAAAAAAAATCGATTTTTTGAATTTTTATCTCGGCGATGAAAAGATACTAATCAATAACAATACATTTATTTATTACCAATAATTGTCTGCCAAATCTATAGAGTTGATTTATGAGCTGTGTGTTGATTTTTCCAAATCCGCATTGATTGATTAACATATGTGCTATTGGAATTTGGGATAAAGCTTATACATCAACTCACCCACAGCAATACAAGGGCTGTTTTGGTACAGACCCCGTAATTTTGAATTGTTCTTAGATTAAATCTGAACTTATTGATTTTTCACTCACTTCCGGATGTGTTGCATTTGTGTTTTAGTGGTGCCATTTAAGATCCAAAGAGTGGCTTTTCAAACTCTTTATAATTATTAACTCATATAGTTAGATAGATATATATGAACTGTTTACAAGAAAATATTAAGACTACCAGACGGCACCTTCCTTCCAAACCGTTCCATTCGGTTCCACACACAATCTGACTCTCTTCGTAGGGGAGGAAGCCGTTGCTACTAGAGTTTTGAAATTTCGTACACTTGTGTGTTCTTAATGATAATACACTATTTTTATATTTTCAGAACATAATTATCAGTTAATCGCTTAATTTAATCGAATTTTGGTTCCATACGAGGAGTGCCAACTGATAGGGAATTTGAGAAAAAAATATATAAATATTCCTTGATATTTATAATATTGAATTATAAATTAAAGACTAAAAAGTGGAAAATAATTGAAATAAAAAAATCTACTTTCTAGTATAATAACAAAAGTGCGTTTTAAAACCTGTTTTCAGTAAATTTATTCATTTGTGATTAACTGGGTAGCAAAGCCAAAGCTTTATGTTCGTGAATTCAACTTGTATGAAATGATAGCTCTCTAAGAAAGTGTGCAGCGAACACAGACGATGCATATAGCAGCTATTCTGTTTTGTTAGATAGTCTTCACGTTTTTAGTTATAATAAAGATTAATTTCTCATCTTAAATAACGAATTTCAGCACAAATTGACTGATAATTTTACTCCGACGATTGGAAGTGTAAGCATACTTAATATGTATGCCTGACAAAAGCATGACTTCAACTTATTTATTGTTATAACTGTGTATCATATCAAATGAGTAGCAACAGTCAGATGTTGACTTACATTGAATTTGATTTAAAATGAGAAGAGTATGAGTACGGTTGAACGATGTTACGTTGTACGCAAATACGGAGTGTAATGGTTTGTTTAGTCTTAGAAGAAGTATTATGAATGTCAATAAAAAAGCCAACAGAAATCAGAAGTGGGATAAATTAGAAACCTATGACTGAAAACTTCATTGACAATTAAGTAAGACGGAAGGAGTTTGAATTTCAAGGTACGTTACGAAATTGTCTAATTCGCTTCTCTATAATTACAATAGCGAATCATTATTTGCAAGTTAAAATAAATAAATAAAAAGTGTAGTAAGTACGAAAATCTCTATTATCGCTGGAGCAAGGCAGTGAGACTTAAAAATATTGGCTGAGGAACGTGGAGAAAAGGTCGATGACAGCCATAAATTGAAAGATTTGAAAAAGATGATTTTGGCGAGTAAAGAGTACGATGAAGAATGCGCCAAGGAATGGTTGAATACGATAATAAATTAAAGAAAAGAAAGAGATGTAAATGAACCAAGAAAAGAAGAAATTGAAATTGAAGAACGGAAATGACAAGAAGAAATTGCAGAATGGAAACGTTAAGAAGAAATTGAACAAAGAAAACTAAAATATGAGTAACGGAAGCGAAAGGATGAAATGGAATTTAAGCTGCAAAAAATACTTCTTGGCGCAGCAGGTAGGTTTTCAAATTCCGTCGCCAATATGTAAACAGTACACAAATTAAGCTAAAGTTAGAACTTCATCATTTGATGCAAACATTTAATTCCGGCGAAAATGATATAAGTTTATATTTAATTATGTTTGAAAGTCTAGCCAAACAAACTGAAATATTAGAAAATACTTGGGTAACTCATTTGCTTGGCTTATTTCCGTATGGCGTTGTGCAGTTAATCGCCAGAGAACCAGATGAGACTTCAAACGATTATAACGAAGTTAAAAAGATATTATTAAAACGGCATAAGTTAACGTCAGAATAAGTTAACTTAAGAATTTAGGAACCACCTGGAAAAATTTTGCCTATAAATTAAGAAGGTTTTTTAATGAATGGGTAAATGGAGTTAAAGCAGATAGTTTTGAAAAGTTGAGCGACTTTATTATAGCGGATCAGATTAAATGTAAAGTGGCTCAAGGAGTAAAAGATCATTTTATAGATGAATGGTCTAAGTTGAATTCGCCAGATGATTTAGTTGAAAAACTGTATGACTATGATACCTTGAGGTCAACTTTCAGGAGTAAACAACCGCGTAAGGTAGGGCATTACGAGAAGCGGAACTCCTGTAAAGATGATCCCGCTGTTACATCCAACGAAAAGAGAAAGATGTACGGTATTACACATAATGAGAGAGGTAAGTCAAAATGCTTCGACTGCTCTAATTTTGGGAACATTTCAAGGAACTGTTCGCTGCCAAAATCAGTTTTAACATGCCGAGAATGTAATGAAACAGGCCATAAAGCTATAAACTGTGTCGTCAAGTAAAGTAATCATTCAAGTGATGAAAGCTTATCTGTTAGACAAGTTGGGGAGAATTCAAAAGAGAGTAATTCATATTTGAAGAGAGCAAAACTTAATAATTTTGATCCAGTACAAGCTTTAATTGATACAGGGAGTTCATGTTGTCTCTTAAAGATTTCAATTGCTCATAAACTTAAACTGAAACCTAAACTTGCTGTCAATAAATTATACGGTTTTGGAAATCAAAGGATGCCTGCATTAATATCCATTGGGAGAATTAAAACCGATATTGAAGTTAATAATGTAAAGGGCGAAGGCATAAGCATATAGGTTGTTCTTGACGATGCGCCGTCAGTTGATTTAATCATCGGACGGACATGGCTTGATCTCCCTCCTATCTCTTATACAAGAATAGAAAAAATAGTTCATATTGGGTACCGGGAAGATGAACGATTTAGAAACTTTCCGATTAATGAAAAAGTAAATCGAGACTATCTTAAAGCGGCTCTTGAAACATCCCAAATAGAGAAAGAAAGTTTGCAGATTAAAAACTCTTTCCAGCACAAGAATAGGCAATTTTGTGAATGTTTCTTAAAATGGTTAAGAATGAAATAAAATTTCTACAAGGAGATATTAAGAACTTTAAGGAAGAGCGACACTCATTGCTTCTTCAAATCCAAGAAAAGAAGAAGCATGTTGAAAACTTGAAGAGCGACAACGATTCTTTAGTGAAAATGAACGCATATTACGATAAAAAGAAGTCGGGTAAATTATCGTTTCGTAAAGAAGAAATCGTGGCAGTAAGAAGAAATCCTAAGGCGACAGGTGAGTCAACAAAAACTCAACCACTTTAACCAAGGACTTCAGAAATACTTCCTAGTGACACATATAGAATCTCACAACTAGAACCTAGTAATGGCCGTTCTTATGTTACAACAGCTCATGTCAGTCAGTTAAAAACCTGGAAATGCTTGAATGAAGATGATGACAACTCCAGTACAAATTCTGATGATGAACCTGAAATGCAAAAACCAAACGAATTGTGCGTGAACCAGTGCGTTATGGATGTTTTAGGCCGGACAGATAGAACTTTTTTTAAAAAATTTATATTTCACTTTAACTTATCTTTTATGAATGTATTTTCTTTTTGTTTTTGTGTTGATATTATTGTAATGTAAGCTAAAATTTGGTTCAATTGAGGTCAATTGAAGAGTCAGGATGGTCGCATGTAAGCATATTTAATATTTATGCCTGACAAAAGCATGCCTTCAACTTATTTACTGTTATAACAGTGTATGATATCAGATGAGTGGCAACAGTCAGATGTTGACTTACTTTGAATTTGATTTAAAATGAGATGAGTACGAGTACAGTTGAACGATGTTACGTTGTACGGAAATACGGAGTGTAATAGTTGTTTTTTAGTGTTCTAATAAATGTATGTTTAGTCTTAGAAGTATTATGAATGTCAATCAAAAAGTCAACGGAAATACTCTCATTATGTAAGACAAAGAGAATTCTTTATTTTAATCATTTGCTACTGACATTAAGTTCAGCTACCAAATGTAAAAAGCAGTTCACTATTTGAAGTTAAGATAGAAGGACTTTGATAAAGCAAGTAGGGTATTAGCTAGAGTAGCTCTTAAAAAATAAAGAAGGTTTCTTTTGTTTCAACTTAAGTTTCCACAAGAAAAAAGCAAGGGAAAAAAACTCGATTTATTTTGTCAAGATAAATTTCTTTGTAAGGAATGAATAACGTAAATTAACTGAATAAAACAGCCTATATTTGAAAATAAAAAAAAAATCGTAAAGGATAGATAAGTAATGAAAGCTCCATTTAAATTACAGCATGGAATGTTATCTTAGACGAATTTTGTTTTTCTAGATATGAGCCTAAATGAGCATCTTTCTGAAGCTTCTAAAATCGCATATTTTTACACAATTTATGCTTTAATATTAAAATGATAAAGATTATATTTAAAAGAAAACAAGAAAACTAATTACTATAGTTTTAACTTCTTATGCTTTAAATAAAATTTGAAAATAAGCATTCTGAAATAATATTGCATTGCTCAGGGCCGGCCCGAACAAAAGCGGGGCCTAGTGCAAAGTTGATTTGAGGGACCTTGAAACTAATTTCGTGAAACAAAATAATTTATTGCATTTTCCTATTTATTGCACTGCACAAATTGGTATGTTAAGGACTTAAAAAATTCGTGAAAATGATAATTAATTAAATTATTTGATTTATGAACGATTTTGAAGATAATTAAAATGTTAACTTTATAAAAATAATTCAAAATATATATTATTTTGAATCATGAGAAAGATTTTTCTGCAGATATGATGGTCAATGATAAGGTCAATATATTTTTCACAATAGTTGCACGCACACATACACAATTTGAATACAGTTAAGATAAATTACTTTTTAAGTAAATATTACAATATTGTTATTCTGTCATGTAAAACTCGGCGACAAATTTTGATTTCATTAAATAAATCAATACAATACAGTGGCGAATCCAGGATTTGGGTCTGGAGGGGGCTGAGATCATAAAAATTTTGTATCGTCGTGACGAATGTCAAATGAAATGGCTTACGCAAGACAAAACACTTTAACTTTACAGACTTTACTCACCTGACAATAAGAATCGTAATGGACAATACAATACTTCCGATAATTTAATAAAAAACACATTGAAATAACTAGCCAAAAAGAATGTTTCCGACTCCGTCAACGGTACAAGTACGAGTGGAATGACTACAAAGTGAGAAAATTTTCGAACTCGTCAGACCAAAAATCAATGTTGTCACGATTTTTTTTATTATTATTTTAATATTTAAGAAAGGACATTAAGAACAAACAGTTGAAGCGATTTAAAATAAAATCAGGAATTCTGGTTTAGCTCTGAGAGTCGCCACTGATGCAAAATATTTTGTTTTGCAAAGTCGCATTTAAGTCTCTGCGTTTTCATACAGTTAGTGAATATCATCCTAATTACATAAAAATTCCTATGATGTCCCATATCCGTGATAAATTTCGAATCTTTTCTTAAAAGAAAAAATGTCACTATAGATTATAACTAGAAAATATTGAATCTGGAAATATTCTTTGTCAGATGAAGTAGCTGATCACTTCCATAAAATCAAAACTGTTTTTTTTTCATCAAGTTCTTTTATTTTTACATTCAGGCGTCACTTTTAACTAACTCTTTCACTATTTCCTTTGCAGTTATTAAAAGAAGATATGAATACGGATGCACGACACATTTCAAAATTTTTAAAAGGCCTTTTAAATGGGAATTTGCATACAAATATCTATATTACAATTTTGAAATATCTGGAATTAAAAAAAAATTGAGTAGCATTTCACCAGTTATATTTACTTACTTCAGTAACAATTACTTTTAGCAGCAATATTTACCTCATTCAGTGTGTTATGCCAAATAACTAAACTTAATAAGAATTTTGAAATTAAATTTATTTTCGGTTGATTGGATTTAGGATTTTTTTCCATGTCAATAGTATATTCATATAGAAAATTCAAAGCTAGAGAAAATTATGATTCTTGAGCGTGATCTCACAGATTTTACACTTTCGAAGCGACATTCCCACGTCGTTTCTGACAGTGGTTTTGAAGTAAGATATATGAGAGGTTTTTTTTAAATATATCCCAGCACATTACACCCCTCAGGAGCACATCTTCTTCAGATGTGACGGGCTTCACGACCCCGAGGTACCCTAGTGTCTGGCCTCCTTTCAAATTTAACCTCCCCTCCACCTCCTGCTTTTGACTTTTGTTTTTCCTTCCCTCGAGGGTAGGCGAGGGAGCTCTCCATGAGAAGCTGTCGCCGTTCTGTTTGCCTCCTGCTTCTCATGGACAGCAAATTACCCCCACGTGTTGGCCGTGCGTGGCGACCCATTAGACGGGTGGTACATTTCGGTCCCCGGTGTATCAATCGGCCGGTATCCTAGCCATTTGGCTGGTTTGCTCAAGGAGATCAAGCGAAGGGGTCACTCCTTGGGCTTGGCGTTAAGGGTGGTCATTGTCCCCGGGGGTGATCCTTAGCGTATAGGTTCCGGCTAGCACCAAGGTAAGCGCCGAGGCTGGGAATACCCAGAGCCGGTGGCTGCCTTCCCTTGTTGGGCTCCGTGGTGGGCGGTGCCGTCGGGCCTGAATCCCAGCAAATGTCGTATGGGGGAAAAAATCTGGTCCCTTCAGTGGGCAACAAATTGCATCTAATTCTTCATCATCAAATTTTCCAACCTTCTTTCTTATCAAAAGAGTATCAACTAGTGATGAATCATTTCATTCCGTGTCTCCATTTCTGGTTGAAAAAGCCATAACTGGTAGTATCGTTGATGTCAAATCTACTAAAAAGCTTCGATCCGGCGACTTGCTGGTCGAAGTTCAGTCTAGAAAACAATCTGAACAAATATTGAAACTAAAAAAAATTTCCAATATTCCAATAACTGCCTCTCCACATGCATCTTTGAATTGCTCCAAGGGAGTTATCACCTGCGGAGAATTGCTCAATGTTCCAACAGAAGAAATCCCTAAAGAATTGCAAGGTCAGAGGGTGAGCCATGTACGGCGTATATCAATACGGAGGGATGGCCAGGTCCTAAATACAAAGCACCTAATACTCACTTTTGACTCCGCCAAATTACCTGAAAATATTAAGGCCGGATATATGCGCCTTTCTGTCAGGACATATATACCCAACCCACTCCGCTGTTTCAAGAGCCAACGTTTCGGACATTCGAAAACTTCTTGCCGCGGGACACTCACCTGCGCCCGTTGTGCAGAAGTCGGACATGAAAGTACCAATTGCACCCGCACAGAGAAGTGTGTTAACTGTAAGGGGGAGCACACTTCTTTTTCTCGAAACTGTATTGCCTGGAAACGTGAGAAAGAAATTATATCCACAAAAATAAAAAAGCAGATATCTTATCCAGAAGCAAGGAAACTTGTAAATTCACAGACACCCACACCCGGAAATAGTTACGTTTCTGTAGCAAAAAAATCATTTTCTGCACCATCCGTCCAAAATAATCCGGATGCCTCTGCTGTTACTTGTTCCAAACCATCTGATTCTACTGCAAAAGCATCTCCTCCAATAACCAACTTGCCAATTCCATCCTCTCCATCTGTTGCTCCGGTCAGTGAAGAAGCGTTGGCTTCGCCTGACTTCACTGATTTTCAACTTGTTAGAAATAAAAAAAAAGCTGAAAAAGGATTCTCCAACTAAAACAAACCATATCATCACCAAAGCAGAAAAGATCGCAAAATTTTACACCACCTCTCACCGTGAAATAACTAACCCTATTCCAACAAAGGATAACATATCTACCCATCAACCTACATTGAAACCTTTTCCAACCACCACACCTACTTCTGTTGACATTGAGCTTTTACCAATGGCTGTTCTCCCTCCATTGGAAAAAAGAATTTTACAATCTTGGAAATCGGATGCTCATGCCGAGATGAGCTCCTCCTCTGCGTCAGAAGAGGATACCTTAGAGTACAACATGTCGGAGGTCTTGGAGGACTCGCCTGCAGTTATCAGTCCTCCACCCCCTTCCAAACCTGAAAAGGCAAACAAATATAAAAACAGGTAGCATTATTGCTTCTCCGTTTTGCACATTGTTTGTTTTTTAAAAAAATATTTTGAAAACAAATGACCTGCACTGAATTGTTTTTTAAAACTAACTTGCTTAGCTTTTTCCTTTTTTAAACATTTTCTCTATATAAATTTTGTCCTTGAAATTTTATTTGGTCTTTGCCCACCATGTGATATTTTAGACATATTTTACATCTGATGTATTTTAAAACTTGCATCTTTTATCTCTTTTCATCCTTTATCTATCCATTTTTGGTAACATGATTTTCTTTTCATATGCAACTATGAATTTCAAATTTATTTTAGAATTTTATCTACCTCTTTTAATATAACACCATATATTTTATCACCGTGATCTTGTTTATCTACCATACGTTTGGCGCAGTTTAGCCAAAAATGGCTCTTGCGCCATTAAACCCCAATCAACCAACCAACCCAGCACATTACAGAATTTGCAAAAATATTATATACGCTTTCTTAGGTCACAAAAAATGAATTTGCAGAGAAGATGGTTTGAAAATGTCTTTAAAAACAAAATTCCAATTATGACTTCTGCAGAGCATATACTGAGCTTTGGAATTCTTTACAAGATAAGCGCTTTTGCAGAACTTTATGTAAAACCTCTCATATTAGATCCGCTATAGTTAGGGTTACCATAATTGTTTGGTTGAAATCCGGACACGTCGGGGAATGGGTCAATGTATAGTATAAAATTCTAAAAGCTGCCTGCCAACGAGCCTCTTTCATAATACTAGCACAGAATTTGTGGAGGAAAAATTTTTAAGACGACAGAATGTAAATAATATACGATTTTTATTAATGTTTGCTAATTCAAAATTGCATTAATGAAAAACAGAATTAAAACAAAACTGCCAAAACTTTTAATTTTCAGTTTGAACTGGTGCACGGATAAAGAGACTGATATTTCTTCAAAAATGGATGTAAACAATGAATTTTCTTTCATTGGCCGACTGACGTTCGCTTTTGTGAAAACGCTCTCTATTACGACCGAATTTTTCTCGTAGCATTAACTGGCGTAAATCCAGACATGGCATTAGTCCGGACGTGAGCTTGAAATCCGGACGTATGGTAACCCTAGTTATAGTACCACTGTCCACCCCAAATATCATTCATCTTCTTCTGATAGGCTTTCAGTTTTGACTGATAATCCTTTTCCTGGCGAGTATTTTACCGTTTAAAAACAAACGAATCGTTCTTGTATACTCACATCACTTTCAGAGTCAACTACATTAACATGTCTTAAAATAACAGATAGTAATTGCTCTTGATGGCTCTGGAGTGCAATCTAATAAAATTGCAAAATACTTAGCTGTTTTATTTAAATATATTATTTACATTTTAGCTTTTTTAGACAAAGCAGTAATCAGTTCGACTTGTATTCTATGAAATAAATAGGAATGCGATGGTGATTTCACACAACGATCCAAATGTTGTTCCATGATTGGGGGAAATCTTGCAAGTAAGCTTCAATAATGTATAAAAAATATTTAAAAAAAATAGGACTATCAAAAAATAAAAAGACAAATCAGTGAGGTGCTCAAATTCAGAAGAGTAGAAAGAACGTAATACTAGACTTACTAGATTGTTTATTAATAAATAACTGTATGATATTCCTTAATCTAGTATATAATTGATTACTTTCCTGCAAAATGCTGACTTTCATTTATTTGAAAATGTTTTTGTAAATATTATTTAACTAATGTACAGTCGGTGCCATTATTTGTAAAGTGCTATTTATTTTAAAATGTTAAGTTTTCTTGCACTGGTTTTTAATAACTAATTTTATTGTTTAATTATAAGAAATAAACCTGCACCAAATCTACCAAATAATTAGACAATTATGCTTTCGTTTAAAATGTAAAAGTTTCGTTGACTACCATGTCTCCTTCGTAGACAGGTAAAAAATTTTATAACTAAAAAAAATGAAAAATAAAATAGAAAACTTGACCACTAATATAAG
The DNA here is from genome assembly GCA_013235015.1 of Araneus ventricosus. Taxonomy (NCBI): domain Eukaryota; kingdom Metazoa; phylum Arthropoda; class Arachnida; order Araneae; family Araneidae; genus Araneus; species Araneus ventricosus. The sequence goes on along the minus strand of BGPR01000051.1, from coordinate 1,983,078 downwards.
GCTATATATTAAGCTTAAATGGAAACATCCATGGAATTTTAAGATTTTTTACATACTTTTGTAAAATAATTTTTTTAGCTATTTGTACCTTTTTCATGAGAATGACCCAGTGACATTTTTATATCAGTCTGTTTGCCGTATATGTAGTTTCCTCTGAATTCTCCCCAAAAAGCAAAATTAGACCAGTTGAAATTTGTGACTACATAATTGATACCATTTTGAAATTTCATTAAGATCGACTTCCTTCATCGCCAATATAGAAATTCTGAGACACGCAAATTTTTTTTTTTTGCTCTTTTTTAAGCAGACGACAAAATATCGTCAAGAGGTCAAACATTAACTTTCTTCAGAGGTCAAACATTAAACTAAAAAATGAAATTTCCTGATTTGAATTAATTACTGTCTGATGAATGTTGGCTGGAATTTATTTTCACTTATTTATTACCCTGTTAAAGACCACAGAATTCTTTGTTTTTCAAATCTGTCAAATAGGAGTCTTTTTCATTTCAATATCTTTAAGACACTTTTTATGGGGAATCAATTTAGTTCAAAGTCATTGTTTTTAGTCTAATAATACTAATTAATTTACTTTTAAACAGGCGTATTTTTATTCTAGGTTCTATTACAGATTCCCAACCTGTGGGACGAGTACCCCTACGCCAGAGGTTCCCAACGCGAACTCGTCGGTAATGGCGGACACAAGAAGTCATAAGTGATTAACATAAGGGTGAACTAATACTGTTGTAAAAATGTAAAATCAAAAATAAATCCCGTAAATAATATTAATTCGAGTCATTTGACTCTTAAGCTTGCCCCTAAGCCGTTAACATTACTGATAAAAACTTCTTTGCATAGACGAATGGTTGGAGAGGGGAGGGGGTATGACAGAGGGTACGCGAAGATAAAAATAATAATCAAGGGGTACGCGAGGGGAAGATGTTTGGGAACCCCTGCCCTAGACCCACGCAGCGGACCAGTTCGGGGGTGCTCGAAAGTAAGACTGGTAATGGATGAAAACATAGAGGAGAATTAAAATGAAAATAAGTAATGATATTTTGTTTCATGTGAAGTTATGCAATTCCGAAGGCTTAATGGGTAGCAGTGAAAGAAGAGTACCAAGGATTCAGTGTTGAAGCAATAATTTAATATTTTTTTAACTTACCTTTCACGAATACAGAACTTGCGAAAGGAACATACTAGTCTTACGAGTATATTAAGTTACAAATATCACAATAAGTTAAGATTTCAGAAATGAGTTTACATTTGTCTTCATTTGAACTTATTTTTGTGAAACTCACCTCTGTCAAACAAGCTCAAGGATCATACTGCAATTGTCTTTCACTTGAATAGCTGATTATCACGAGGAATAATCTTTAACTTTCATCATAAGTTGATGAGAAATTATTTGAATGCTGTTTTCATTTGCTAGGAAATTATATTACTATTATAAAAAACGGAATAAAATGGTGTAATTTTTTTATGCTATGAAATAAAAAATATGCCAAGAAAGATAATACATTGCATTGGGAGCCTGCACTAGACAGATTGGGAGAAAACACTTAACCACATACGCAATGTAATAGTGTCAAAAGAAGAAAAATAACAATAAATTGAAATAAGAGCATTAAGCATTAAATTGCATACTTTCAGTCTTGGATAATTTGG
>BGPR01000051.1:1968264-1981403 GCA_013235015.1 Araneus ventricosus | reverse complement strand
ATACATTGCATTGGGAGCCTGCACTAGACAGATTGGGAGAAAACACTTAACCACATACGCAATGTAATAGTGTCAAAAGAAGAAAAATAACAATAAATTGAAATAAGAGCATTAAGCATTAAATTGCATACTTTCAGTCTTGGATAATTTGGCACGGTGTTACACTATAATTTTAATTGGCAATTTTAATGTGGCAACGGAGCTCATTTGCTACTATTCATAACAGCAGCAATTTGATTGTAAGTTTCTAAATCAGAACTTGTGATAAATGAGAATTCATTATAACAAAAAGAAATCAAAAGGATATTTTAAAGGTTATTTACGAATATTCCCAAGAATTACTAGACAGTTAAAAGGAAAGCACTCGAGAGCATTTTATAATGTAATAGTATCAAGAAGCTAATCACCATTTATCAGTTTGTGATCATTCTCTCCCCAGCATTCCTTATGAAGGCATTGACAAGGAGGCAGATCTCACCTTCATGCTTCCAATTTGCTAGAAATTCGTTTTATACTCAGGACTGATGAATGTTAAATTTGTTAAAGTTTTAACGATTTGAAGTTGGTGTGCTGTGCAAGCTTCCTTGCTGTCCAATGCTGATAGAATCTTATTAGATTTCTCATTGGTAGTCCTCATATAGCTAGTAAAACTAACAAAATGAAATCATTGCTTTGGCTTTTAAATCGATCTTTCGCAAAAAATGGGCGTTTCTATATTTTGACCTAGACAAAGAAAGGAAGACTTACTTTTCTCTGAATGAAATAAGAAAAAATATTTTCACAGATTCTCAGTTAAAAGTCTTTGTTTTTTTATGTTATATTTTGTTAATAAATGAGACATGTGATCTTAATGCAGCGATAAGCAATTTTTACTTACTTAAAACCACTATTTTCCGTGATCATAAGTGATATATTCATTATTGCCTAAATTTATTCCTTTAATTCTTCCTAGTCACTCTAAAGTTTTTGAACACCTATGTATTTAAACAAATCCTTTTCAAAAGTGCTTATTTTAACAAATTTATCTCTAGTTTTTCGTTTCATATTTTTGCATGGATACTGTCATTCATGTTTTAGTATTAATATATTAATACTGGCAATGTGGTGCATTATACAAGGAATACTCGATCTAAAGAGACGCATTCCCTTTGTATTGCCTTTTCGGTAACTTACAGGAGTCATTAAATCACTTTGAAACGACGCATTTTCTTAATTTTATCCTTCTTTTTACTATTTTGTATCATTATATGCACTTTATGAAAACAAATTTAGCTGTAAAAACTAATTTAGTACTTTCTGCATTATTTCTATTGCTTTTTTGAAGCTATATTATTTATTCATAGACCGATGTACAAAGGCATATACCGATAATACAACCAATGGCATATACCGATTGTACAAAGTTTATATCGATTATGTGTCGCTTTTTAAGTGGGTAAACGGAAAAAGAATTGAGAAATACTGATTTGTGTATTTTATGGTTGAAGGAAATATTGACCGAAGGTCAAAGTGAACACGAGTACTATGCTGTTGCAGGTCTTTCGTCGGTGATTTAACATGCAAGGGGATTTTCCAGTACAGTCACTGCAAGAATGCGAGAGCTTGAAGAAATCTGACCTTCGATACTTTCCTTTCGACGTTAGAGCAAACTCAGCATCCGGCGTATTGTCTTTATTTTAACGATTCAGAAGGAAAGTAAATTGTAATCTCATCTGACTTAAATATTAGAAACTGTGATTTCAAAATTTATTAATCTCTAGTTTCACTAGCAACAACAAAAAACCCTTATTGTGCGATTAACGTAAGTTTTTTTTATATTATAAAATGTAAAACAATATTTTTAAAATAAAACTTACCCGCTTACCGCCTTTGAAAGTCGGAAAGCAATATCAAACTAGGAAGAACAAAAATATAACAGCATATGTGGTAGAATTCAACATTAAAAATTTAAAAAGTTTATATCAAAAAATGAATGTGACAAGGTTGGATTTTCCAATTTATATTTTTACAACATCGATTAAATCGTGCTGGTGTGGCGCGGAATTTGAGAGAGAGCCTTGCCATTTGATTCTGGTTTAAAATTAGGAAGTCAGTTCCAAAATACCCTTGCTATTGCTTCAAAACGGGACGCTGATGTAACTGAAACTAAACTAGAATAAACAGTGCTAATGGTAATATTTTATTTAAGAGCGACGAAGGATTCACTTCCAGGCAGGAAAGACAATTTGAAACTCGAATTTTTCTGTTATCATTGTTTTGGAAATGGAGAGGAATTATAAAAATAAAACCATCAAAATTACAATTTAGTCTGTAAAAGATATTACCCAAAAACTGCTTGAACGATGACAGAGGAATAATTAAACATTATGATTGAATTATATCATTATCTGCTCGAATCGTAGATTATCAGAGGGACAACACTTGTAAAAGTTCATTCTAAGTTAGTAGGAGAAATTACCATTACGATATGCGATCTCCATGTCTGATATTTATGTTAAACTATTTATTTCAACCTCTACTAATAATAAATTTAAAATAAATGTTATCAATAGTATAGTAGGGTCTCTTAATGAAAATTAGGCAAACTAAGCTATTACTAAATGATTTTGACGATACACTGTCTTATTTCGCTGAATACAAATTACTTACTTTTAAAATTAATTAAAGCTCGAGGGAAAATACGCTAATAATTAATCATTTCAGTTTTACTATGACGATTAACTTAAGAGATCAATAATTAATTATTAAATTTATTCATATTTATTAATTAACTTAATAGACTAAATCATTATGACTCTTTTAATATTTTGGTTAAAAATGAAGCCTGTTACACGCAGACGCATTATCGAAAACATTTATAAAAGACTTTTTGGAATTATACACTTATAAATATACGTCAGTGATTATCCAATTAGTAATTACTCGACTGAAACTGCTGTAACGTCAGACTCAGAAATAGCCAATAGCAATTTTTGTATCAAAAATAAATTTATTAGTTATTAACAAAAAGAAGTCGTTTCATCGTACAAGCAATTTGAAAAACAAACTTTCAAGCTTTTTAAAATAAACAATCACAAACATTTACATTACGTGCAGTATGTGCCTCGAGAAAAATACATCAAAACACTAGTAAAGCCGTCTTAGCTCACAATTTGATTATAAGACTGAAGCCTGAAGACAATTCGTTACACTGCATATATCTTGACATTTTTTTTTATTTAGATGCTAAAGATTCTGCTTCCTTACCTTATGTTAGAAATATTAAAAATGTTTTAATTACTAGTGATTAAGAAAAGAACAAATCTTTTTAACAATACAGGTAGGAACAATTTGCGCTGTCGCTTGACGCAAGTGAATCACGCCACGCCTGTCTTGGAATCCACTGAACTTGCAGGAGGACAAAAAGCCGGGATGTGACAGCCTAGAGAAAGACACCATAGCATTGACTCCATTCATGAATAAGATTTAATGATGCAGATCATAAAATTACTTCTAAGAATGTTATCAATCCGTCACCAGAAAGTCAGAATAATTTCATTTATGAAATTGTGTTTAACTTGCATTAACAAAAATTAAACAGCATCTGGGCATTTAAATGATGCGCTAAAGGCTTTCTTGGATTCGGCCTATTTTGTTGTAGAGGTCCAACTTGTTTGATTGTGAGTCAATCTTTTCAGGGGCTAATCTCAGACTTAAAAAAACGGGTTACTTCGGAACTATTTGAACTCTTCAAACCTTTTATGGAGTTAATTTTAATCCTTTCATGTTAATTTATAAAAATGCAAAAGAGGAAATTAAAATACAAAAACTCTTCAAACAAGGTAATATGCAGATTCAAAGAATTATAACTTCTTCATTCCGTATTTTTATCCTTGGATCTTAATATATTCATCAAATCTAATCCTTACAAATTAAATAATTACGGAAGAAAGGCAGAGCAGCAGGTTGTGTGCTAGTACGGTTACCTAATTTCACGTGGCTTTCTGGTTATATGATAAATATAACTGATACGCGTTTTAGCATTTTTAAAATTTAGCACGAATGTTTTATTTTTATAGGGTAAGAATTGAGCATTCGATCTTGTGGTATTACGAAAAGGCACTGGTATAAAATTGTTTTTTTAGACCACCTAAGAAGAAGCAAATCAGTTCTTTGTCTTTTAATTTGGGTTCCTTTATTTTATAATCAGAATTAGTAGAATGGTTTGAAAAGAAATTCGTTCATTCAAGATTTTACAAAGACTTGAAAATTGGATTAATCAGCTGAAATAGCATTTCGTAAGAGGAAGTAAAGTTTCCAGTTATTTGCTCATTCTTTTATCTTCTCTCTTGCCGCTCAAATAAGGTAGTAAACAACTCTTTTCTTGACAAGCGATACAAGACTTGTTGCTATCAGTTCGGGCAAAATAAAAGGTATAAATAATAAAGGCAAAATAAAAGGTATTTCGTTTATTTTCATTATTTTTGCAACCTTTTGTAGTCATTTATCTTTATTACTACTCAAAGATACGTATTGGAATAAAAAGAATAGTTTAACAAAGGACAAACGCCGTTCATTTTCTGTTTTACCTTCGAGTTTACCATGCCTTGCCTATACTGAACATTTGTTTTATAGGAGCAGGCATGTCCATGAAATAAATAAAACTACATTATAATTTTTTTATAGTAAAAAGCATTGCGAATGTTCTGCTATCGACTTTCTCGTATACTTTCACAATACGGCGCGTTTTGTGTTTTAGCTTTGCAGTTGTTTCACCGGTCCCATGGGTCGCTGGATTTTTCACTCATTCAAAAGTGGATTGTATTTACTCCATTTTATTCGCCGCTTCTTATCTCAATACTCTTATTGCATCACTTTCACGTAAGTATAGGTGTCGAGGCGTTGGCTCGTGTAAGCGTAAACAGTAGTATAGTGAAGAGAATCGAGTAGACCTCTTCTCTTTGCTCGACTGGATCCAAAGTTTGATATAGATCTACGACCTCGGTATCAAGGCCATACATCAAATATAATTTATCTAGCTTGTTGTATTTTTGTAGCGTGTTCACATACACGCGGACAGACAAATAAATATCCTATGAAGGATTTTGTGACGCAAATTTACAGATTTAATAATAAAACTATATAAAATTTCAGCTATCTAGCTTATTGCATTTTTTAGTTATTGAGTTCACATGCGCACAAACCGGACAGACAGACAAGTTCCATGAATTTTTTCCAAAATTTGACAGGAATGTACAATTTTTGGCTTTAAGATCACATACTAAATGCCACTCGTCTAGCACATTCCGTTTTTGAGTTACCGTGTTCACAGAAGGAGAGACACAATTCCCCCAAATAGGTCGTAAAGGCTCATCAAAATATTGCGGTCGAAGTTTTTTGACGATTATAATACTTTTTTTTAATATTCCGTATGCCTGAAAGTAAAAATATAAGTAAATAAAGTGATGTATGAAAATAAATTTCACTTCTTCGTTAAATAATACAGAACACTAATAAATTATGTGACATGTTTTCATGTACATTTCTTGTCTTTGAAAGAAAATATAATGTTAATGAGAGAAATACGATTGTTCAGCGTCGAAAAAAGTATCTGCTAGCACTTGCAACAATCTCTTTGTTGTAAAGAATGTTTCTAGAAAAGTCTGCGGATGGTTCTGCATTTCATGTTTTATGGCGTATCAGTTCTCAACAATGAAATGCAATCATAGAAGCCGTTTCGAGAAACTCTAGTTCACGGTCAGATTCATATTTGGAGGTCAAATGCGACCGGTCATAATCCAAAAAAAGAAACTCATTCATGCGATTTTTTAAAAAGAAATCTTCTGGAATAGTCGAGGAAAGAAACTGGGAATTCATGGAGTTAAGAGATAAATCGTCATTCATTATTAAGAAGACTTAAATTCCTCTTTGTAGCGGAGGAAAGCTGAAAATTTTTCAAGTACCGACAGTACAAACTTACTTTATTAGCATTCTGTTTTTGAAATTTGCATAGACTGTGTGTGATGGATTTCGTAATTCTTAATCGTTTCTAGATAACGGAAATGTTATTTAAGCAGAAGGAACCGTTCTCAAAAATTCAACACCACGCCAACTCAAAGAAGTTTTTCTTATCTCAGATTCGCCAATTTTATTCTGCAAAGGGATGACGTCGTATTAATTCGGTTCCGCATTAGGCATACACCTTTTTTATCTTCAAAATAGTGGCATCCACATGCTTACTTTACATGCCATATTAATTTTTTTAATTATTTTTAATATCTTAATCTACTGTATGGATTTTAATCTTATCCTGGTTAAATGCACTTCTGAGATTCATTTTCCTTAAATCTGCAACATATGGTGGGAGAGAAACTCCAACCAAAGGAACATTTTTTTTCTTTTTTAAGAACCATGTGGTTAATTAATAACATTTGAATACTATTTACATTAACCTTTAAGTGACCTGTGTTGCCTTTAAGCAACATACTCAATTCTGTCTTCTAAAATATTGAGAATAAGACTGAAGCTTTAATGCCTGTTATTGCCTATAGAATAAATACTGAAAATGTTATCAAATCAATTTACAGAATATAGATGACAGCCTGAGTGCTAATGAAAAATAAAAACCAGCAGGAGTGGCATCCCCGAGACTTTCTCGCATACGACCAGTATTGTGGGGTGGGTAGGTAAATATTTTTGGGGTATTTACCCAAGGCCTGGGTATTTTGAGAAAATAATTATGAATGGTGATTTACAATGAAACATATAAAATTTATGAATTCCCTAAAACTTAATATTTTGCAAAATAAATTGCGTTTGTTCGCAATTTTTACGCGCGCTGAGGGTACCACAACTTTATTGCTTTTGAGTACGAAAAATTACAAGATTTCACCATACCTCTAGTTAATCACAGGCGTCCATTTGGAGAATATCAGAACGAAGTTTCGTTTTAGGGGGTTAATTTCCGAAGCGCGCGATTGCCGCTTGCTATAATTTCCTTCGTAGACTACCAAGGTCAAAAGCCAACCATACTAAGTTGAATAAAATAAGCGAAACGCTCGCCAACACACAGTCGCAATGTGCATTTTGAACCAAATATGCAATTTGAACAACTTTTTTTTAGCGGATTGAAACGAAAATTGGATAAAAATCTCAATAAAGGTAGAAGGCCACATACCAAATTTCATATATTCATAATATATTCATACATAATTCATATATAATTTCATATTTCATAAGTCATTATCTTAAAAAATTATTGTGTTCACAAGTTTGCGATTATACAGACCGACAGATAGTTATCCCTTGGGCGGATTTGGGCCAAAATTTGATACGGACCTACATTCATGATGATAAAACTGTGTACCAAATTTTATCCATCTAGCTATTCAAGGCTTTGAGTTATAGTGTCCACATGAACGTGGGCAAACTTCCCTTAGACGGATTTTGTCCAAAATTTGATAGAAACCTACAAATTATGTGTAAAGGTCACAAAGCAAATTTCATCCCCGTAGCTTTAATAGTTTTCGAGTTATCGTGTTCACAGACACACACACACACACACAGACAGACATAATTCCAAAATTGTGTTTTTCGGACTCAGGAAGGTCTTAAACGTGGAGATTCCTCAAAATCTCGAGTTGGAATTTTTTGACGATTACAATACTTTCTCTTTGTGTACTTCATATACGAGAAAGTAATAAATTGATGTTTTTCGCTTGAGGCTGTATCTTTTCTGTACGCTTGAGGATACCATATTTTAATCTATAGTGCTAAAGGAAATTCCTTATCCTTATTATTAGTTCTTAAAATTCATCTGTATTTAATATTATAGAATTTTATCAAAGAAATTTTTTTCTGAAGTAAGGCCCAGTGATGCCGATTGGTAACAAACTGTTTCTTAGCCGTAAACCATGCTTACCGCATTAACGCCCAAATTAATTGAAACAATGAATTTCAATAAATTTCGATCAAATTAAGTTTAAAACACCAAGCTGTGACTACCATGCTAAACTGTGATGTAAAATTAAATTAGGATTTTTTTTGGGGGGGGGAGGGGGGTTGTTTAAAAAAAAAATTGGCAAAAAAAAGATAAAAAAATCTGCGAAAAATAATTTTTAAAACTTTTCTTGCGTAAATATTAAAGATTTTTAAAATATGATAAGATATCAAAAAATAAAAATCACTTTCAAATTCCTTACATTACCTCAAAAAAAAAAATAAATAAAAAGGAAAAGAAAAGAAAGTCAGAATGACTACAATTTGACTTTGGTAATACCTATTGACTTCATAGACAAAGCAAAAAAGAAACAATTAAATGCATTCGGTTTAGCCAAGAAAGTGAAATGTAACTGTCCTATAAATAGGACGCTGGGAGTTAACGGGTTAAAGCAATATAGGATTTCTTAAATAATAGAAATATAACTGTTAGGATTTCTTAAAGTATTTTTCCCATGTTTTATATCAGAAATGAAAGTCAAAAAATATTTTAAAATAATTTTTTTAAAAATCGGGCATTTAAGGGTTAATTATAAATTTGTGTATGTTTCACGGCACAAACATTTCATTTTTCCATTTTTCAAGTTTTTTTAGACTTTAAGAAACGGCCCATTGTGTGTCTATCAGGTCACTCTCAATAAAAGTCTTGGAGATATGTCAACGAATTTACCAGATAAGTTACAATTTTTCCTTTTCATGTATATTCAGTAATGACGATTCAATTGTCAATACATTTTCTAAATATACAGAAATCTTTATATTTTTTTATCTTTTATTCAAGATTGTTTGGTATCAAACATTCAACACTTATTTGATTTGAGGAATAAAAACAACTACAATCTACGAAATATTGTTCTGTTTTACGAAAAGAAAATTCAAAATACTGTTAATGTTATTTCTCAAATGTCGCAACTTCAAACGGGGCATTTTAAAAGTAACACAGCCAATGAATGAGCCGATTTCTCCAGACCATTACATGTGATCACCATTTTTAAAGGACAATCGAATTCTAGGGCGAACATTGGACAGTAGGTTTGTAACTAATACAATTGTAATTGAAAGGAAATTAAGCTTACATTTGTGTTATTTCGGTCCAGAATATTTTCTTGGAACCGAATTTCAAAAGTCAAATGATGAAATGAACAATGCGAAGTGTATAATTTTCTAAATCGAAAATACGATGAAAGAGCACCTGATTTAATGTACTCTCTTTTCCTCGAACAGTAAATAAAATAATAGTAAATATGGATCGAAAACTGTAATTTACCGCTGTAAAGTTTTATCTTCCTACGTTCCAGCAATGATTCAAATTGTATAAGTGTATTTAGTTCAAAATCATAATAGTAGAGGAATCAAACGTCTCAAATGTTTGATTTAGGATCAAGATTTTTCAAATAATTATACAATATTACTTGCATACATGTCTGAAAAACTTTCTTTCAGATTGATAATAATTATGTAAATCTGAAATAGTATAAAGGCACGAAAATAAATGGAGGTTTAGATTTTATAGTTGCAATATGTAATTTATTCAGAAGATTTTAGAGATGTAGGTTAAATTCTGAGGCAGGCATTATTTTAAATTATTATTGTTGTTACGATAAAACTTGGATATAAAGCATTTCTCGTTTGTAAAAAAATAAAGATATGCTTTTAAAAATCTCAAATAAGAGAGTGAGAAGCCACATTCTTTACAATTAATGCATACTTATTTAAATAAAAAGCAATGTAAATGAAATTTTGTGTTCGATTGATTTAATTATTAAATGAGAGGCTGTCATTTCCTCCTAAAAAAGCATGAATTTGAAAAAAATTCGAATAAAACATCGGAGAGAAAACAGTAGTTTTTATTTGCAAACACCGTATCATATAAGCCCTCCCTTTTTAAAAACATTTCTCAGACGACCTTGATTAAAAGTATCACTATATGATTTTTTTAAAATTCCAAATTATTCGAGACCAAAAATATAGATATATTAAAAATTATAAATATATTTTGTTCTTAGATTTTAAAAGTATAAAAACTTTCAACGGATTACATGTGTAAAGAACTGAAGTCTTAACAGAAAGTATTTTTTTTATTTAAAAAAAGCGGAGTAAGTCGTCTATTTGCTTTCATTTCCATTGAAATCAATAAGCAAGCCTTACACAACCGAGTACAAACCTTGATTTCCATAAATTAAACAAAATGGGAGTTCATCAGTTATCTTCAGCCAAGTTGATTCCTCTTTCACCAATATTATTCTTTGTTATTAGAAAATAGAATGAAATATTCTTAAATATATCATTTATGGTCATGTCTAAAACTATCAACTGCCGATATCAATGTCATATTTATGTATGAACTTTTTTGAACCAAAGCTTTTGCATGAAGAGGAATTATATTGCATTTACTTATAAATGCATAAAATTAAAAAGTTGAAACTTTAACAAACTCAGTAAAAATATTTCATGTATTTTGAATATAGGTGTCAGTCTTATTACCAATAACATCTAGGTAAAATATTAGCTTTCAGTTTTTCTTTTCGGACTGATAAAGCTTAGGAAATGTTAAATATTAAAATGTTCAAAAGACTACAAAAACGAGTTCAGGAACTGAATCTAGAGACTAACAGAAATAGAAGAGTCTGGAATACAAGGAAGAAGAATGCAATTAAAATACAGATGGCTGTGAGCGAGTTGGGAATTTATGTATTTTTAAGACTGAATTTCTCATTTGCTTACCACAATATTACCTTTTTCTTCACAATTCTTAACGTTCATTAGCATCCTTCTTGTATATAATGTTTTCCACTTAAACATTTTTCATCTACAAGAAATGTAATTAAAAATGCAGAGAACATCCTAAACTGAACTAGGATGAAAAGTCTGGGTCTCATTATGATAAAATAAGATTTTAATACCTTATTAAGGCAATTTAAAAACTAGTTATGTTCATTTGTCCGGTGTATTGCTTCTTATGAATTCTAAAGCATAAGAGTAATATTAAGTAGAAAATGGTGGATAAATATTGGGTTAAACACTGGGTTAAATGCTCACAGGAATAAGATTGTCTTGTATGTATAATTATTTCCACTACTTGATAACCTAATTGATTAATAAGTGATGTTTAAAGCTGTATGCATATGCAACAAATAAAGTAGCTTATGAGTGAGAGCGGATAACTAGTATATGTCAAACAAAATTATTAAATGTCACTTCCTTTATGTGACCAGCATTTAAAATAGCATAAACATAAAACGTGAAGTGTTATTTCAAGAAGTGGCCTAACAATATCTTACTTCTTATATGCGAAATTCAGAAAGAGAAAGATTTATTACGGTTGAAAAATTCCAGCTCGAGAGTTTGATGAGTCTCCACATTTAGAACTCCCCGAGTCCGAAAAAATAAATTTCTTAATTATTTTTCTCTATCTGTGAACACGATTACTCAAAACTGTAAAGAGTTGGACGAATTAAATGTCGTATGTGGTCTTTACACCAAAATTGTAGATTTCTATCAATTTTGGAGGAAATCCTAAGCTTAGAATCTGTCTGTCTGTGCGTCCGTGTAAACATGATAACTCAAAAATGCTAAGCGCTATATCGATGAAAGTTGGTATATGATTTTATGACTGGAAATTTAGATCTATATCAAAGTTTGGACCAAATCCGTTAATCTGTTGACTATATCTTGATCAATCTATTCATGCATTTGGAATTAAGAATAACTTAAAAACTCAATGAAACAGATGGGTGAATTTTAGTATGTGATCTTTCCACCCAAACTGTGCATCTGCGTCTAATTTCGGACAATGTCCGTCAACTGATAGACGGACTGTCCTTGTGTGTGTCATCACGGTAATTAAAAAACACGACAAACGCAAATACGATGACTTAAAAACTCAATGAAACAGATGGGTGAATTTTAGTATATGATCTTTCCATCCAAACTGTGCATCTGCGTCTAATTTCGGACAATGTCCGTCAACTGATAGACGGACTGTCCTTGTGTGTGTTATCACGATAATTCAAAAACACGGCGAACGCAAATACGATAACTTAAAAACTCAATGAAACAGATGGGTGAATTTTAGTATAATGATCTTTCCATCCAAACTGTGCATCTGCGTCTAATTTCGGACAAAGTCCGTCAACTGATAAACCGACTGTCCTTGTGGGTGTCATCGCATTAGTTTTTTTTTTTTTTTTATCATATTCCGTTGAAATGTGTATCTTCTTACAGTTTCTGGAAAGGAATTTTTACTTGTTAGTCGAATGTAACTCGTAGTAGATTACATGTTGGTTTGTTTTCTGTTTTTATACTTAAATTTTGTAGGGATGTTATTACTTCATAAGTAAATGACTTAAATTTTTTTGAGTATGTTGTTGATTCACAGATAAGTGTGTTGGATAGAGAAGATTGTCTGACGCGTATGTGCCTGTGGATAGGTTATTTTATTTCTAAGTTTTGTGTGATTTTGAGGTAATTTAGTATTATTGTTTACCGTATTGAATCATTATTTAAATTTTTTTTCTTTTATTACTTATGTTTTTAGTTACTCTATGTTTTAATATAGAGGAAATTTTTCTTTTCTTGTAATTGAATCAGTGTGAGTTTCTCTGGTTGCTAGTGGTTTCCTATATATTGTGGTGTGAGGTTATTGGTCCATGTGTTCACATACATGAATATTGGATAATTAACATATTTTATTTTTATCACGTACACTTTAGTATATGGTATGAGGGTTTTTATTAGTTTATTATATTTTTTATTAGGGATGTCAATTTTGAATTTTCGAACGCACAGGATCATATAAGTAATGCAGAAAACTCTGCGAGGTTTTTGGCATGTCTGCATTTTAGCTAGTTCAGACATTTTTCAGCTTTGTAATGATATTGCAATTTTATCGTCTTGTGTATACTTTATTCCTATATATATTTTCTTTTCAGTGGGTTATTCCCTTATTGTTAATGTAACGTATCTTAAGGAAATTGTATTGGTATTTGCTATATGGATTTTAGTGTGTTATTGTGCTCCTGAATTTCAAATTCTGTTGTTATTGTGCTGGCTGCATCAGACTTTTCTCAAGAAAAATTTTTATTGCATAAAAATTTTTCTTCCCGGGGACGTAGGATATTTGTTGTAAAGTTTAGTTAAATCACTAAAAGTCAATTAGAATA
>BGPR01000051.1:1922286-1968254 GCA_013235015.1 Araneus ventricosus | reverse complement strand
AAAATTAAACTGTATTTATTGTAGAGTTTAGTTAAATCACTAAAAATTCAAGTGAAATATTTATTTGTTAAATGCTAAAAAGGGATGGCATTTAATTAAATTATGTAAAGCTTAATTAGAATGAGAAAAAGTCTGATACACAGCCATGATGTTATATAAATTAATTAATTATTTTTCTTATATTTTTTTATTATTAATTAATTATTCTTCTTATTTTTATTTTATTCATCCAAAATCAATTATCTTATTCTTTTATTATTCAAATAAATAAGTAAAAAAAATTATTACCAAAGAAAATTTTTTAATTCTGTTTAAGTAAAAGTTCAGTAAGGATAGGCCTCGAAGCAGAGTGCAATGAACCTTTGCAGCAGAATAGAATTCCTGCTATAAGCTAAGCATCGCCTCCCACCTTGCGAAGCATTCAGAAAAACACAAGCCCGAGAAATGTTCCTTCGCTCCGTCTGCCCAGTTTTCAAACAAATAACGATAAATTCTTCACTTTCTTATAAACAACGGGTGAACTTAAGCCCGAGAAATGTTCCCTCTCCCCCTTTAATACAGCCGGTGGATATAATTCGTGGGTGTTCTTTTTAAAATTGTCGGTAAAATTATTCACATGCATTTCTGCAGCTGGCTTCAGTAACCTTTGACCCTGTTTTGGCTCAGTTTCCGAAATTTTTAAACTTTGCCGACAAAATTATTACCCTTTTCCATGACAAGGAGTTCTCTTGTAAAATTCCATTCTGGAAGTTATTGCTCCATTTCAGTGGAGCGAACAATTTCTGACCTGGGTGCGATTCGCACGGGTGTTTCTGTTTAGTAAATGTCAACGCATCCATAATCCCTTTTCGCTGAAAAAAGTTCAGAGACCCACGTGGGATATTGCTAGAAGATGCTCTGGAATTAGCCGGGATTGGACAGAAGGGTTCTGGGGGTGTGCATTAATCTAAGGGGTTGCATGATTTTGAAAACTTTTAACCAATGATAACTTAATAAGTTGGTTATTTTGGCGTAAAGGCCATCGCCAGGAGAAATTTAAAAAGGGGTGTTTGGGATTTAGAGGACACACAGAGACTCTCTCTCGATTTTGACTGAAAAAGAGGAGACTTGAAAATTTTGAAAATGGGGAGATATGATTTGGTGAAAATAAAAGGAAAGCGAACTCGATAGAGAATCTTCGACTTATGTTCGAGCGATGGGCCTAAAGCGCGGCGGAGGAGAGCAGAAGCACGGTGTCCTAACCTGGCTGATCTGAACCTGACTTGACCTGACTGACGGACTCTCTCTCCAATTTTGACTAAAAAGAGGGGACTTGAAAATTAAAAAGAGGAGAATTTTTAGAGAGGCTGACATGGAGAAGAAAATGTAAAGCGTCTAGCTAAAAGATAGGAGAGAACTCGAAGTAGTATCCCCGTCATCGCTGGGGGATTTTTTTTGAAATGTCGAAGTAAAAATGTAAAGATATCGTTTGGCGCCGATTGGCGAGTAGTGCAGAAGGTAGCAGCGGGTAATAGCGGTTAAAAAGGGATTTTTCCCTTGCGATCAGAGTTCGGCAAGCTATCGTCCCAATGTTTATGAAATTGATTTCATGCCGAACGATTGACCTCTAGAAGATATGTGGTACATCGTCCTGCGTACAGTGTTGTGATTCATGCGGTGCGGTTGATGTCCCGGCAGTACTAAAGAAATATATAATCCGCCATTAGCGGTTTACTCGTAAAATCCACACAATGCCGGCGGTGACCTCCGGGAAAAATACGTCCAAAGCCGGTCGAGCTAAAGATGTGCTGAATCTTGAAGAACTGTTGTTAAAACCAACCTGTTGCAGACATTTATCTGAGATCGCCAACTGAAGTGTGCCAAATGATGAAAAAGGATCCGTCCCGCCGTCAACATGAAGATAATTTTTATTTAAATTATTTTTTTGAACTTTAGGGATTAAAAGGGAGGTCGCAATTCTTAGTTTTAAACACTGAATTATTTAATTTGTAAGAAATGAAATGAATGAGTTTAAATATCAAATAAAATAAATTTTAAGAAATGCAATGTAAAATTTTAGACAACAAGCATTTATATTGAAACAATTGCAATGTATAATCTTAGATAACAAAATTATTAAAAGAAAATTAAGAATGATGATGAGGATAAAAATGATAAATTTGAAATAAAATAATCATGTTAAAAAGGTTTTTAGAATGCTGAATTCATTGTGCTTCATGCAATTTTTAATATTTTGAATGTGTAAGCAGATCTAAAAGTATTTCATTAGATTCGGATATAGAACATCTAAGTTATTTACAGAAATGTTTTTGTGGAGTGAATTCACATCAGTAAATGTGTATTAATCAATGTATGTCGTTTAAAAGTGAAGTTACACCCATAGTATATGAATAATTCACCAGTATAATGAGAAAGGTTATTGAGTGTTTAGATCAATTTTATATATTGAGTAATACATTAACATTTTTATGGGGAAAATATGTGTAATAATCTTGAATATCAATTTAATTTTAAAATTAGAGATGGCCACTCATATAATCCTAAAAAAATGATAAAATTTGATATTTTAGTAATTGAATAGGCTGTTAGGGTAAAATTTGGGATCATTAATGAACATTTAATTAAAAATTTGTTTGAGAAAGGGTTGACCCTTATGTTGATATTGTGTTATTAAGTGATGATATTGATGACACAGCATTTGAGTATTCTTTTGTTTTATCAATGATTTATATGTTGAAGTATCATATGATTGTTTAATAAATGTATTAGTTTACGAAATTTGGCTTTGTTTTCTTGTCAAATATTTAAGCTCTGTGAAAGAAATGAGATTTTTGGGTTATTAGGGTTTCTTCTAAATACAACACAACGCATATAGTTAATCACTTTCTAACTTAATGTTTTTTAATTGTGGATGTTATTTAAAGGATATTTGAAATAGAAGTTAAGTAGAGAATGCATCTATTGCCTGTTGCTAAGAGTTTCATTAAGTGGAGATATGAGTTTGTGAATCTGTTTGATATTAATTGAAGTTAAAATTATGAGATTGAAAGATTACTGATATGTGTGTATATTCATCTTGAGGTTAATAAGCAGTGAATTTTGAGTTAAGATAAGCAACAGGTGTAGTGACATTCTAAATTATTGAAGCTTCTAATTTTTGAAGGTGTAAATTTCTAATTGAAATTCTTAAATTATTTAATCTAAAGATTTGTTTAGTAATATTTTGAAGGCTCATAAAATCTATCAAAGGATTTCTAGAATCTTAATTTGGATATGCATATGCTCAAATTTAAGGAAGTGTTAATTACATAAATGATTATATTGTAAAGGAGTATGTAGTATATAGATTTGGATATAGAGTAGTGTATTGCAAACAATCTATTAATACTTCTAAATAAATTCTAAAAACCAAACTTTTTACAACAGATCCCAAAATGAAATTGGCGCGGCGCATTGGCCTGCATCAGGTGAGAAGGAATTGACTCCATTATAGAGTTGTTTTGATCAGTTTTAAATATTAAATTTGTTTATTTGTAATTTTGTCTTTGTTTTCCTATAATCCTTTGAACTCGGAGTAATTTCTGAACTTGGCTGATTTGTTATATGTGATTAAGACGTATTTTTACTTTCTCGTATACGAAGTATACAAAGAGAAAGTATTGTAATCGTCAAAAAATTCGAACTTGAGATTTTGACGAATCTCCACGTTTTAGACCTCCCTGATTCCGAAAAACACAATTTTGGAATTATGTCTGTCTGTGTGTGTGTCTGTGAACACGATAACTCGAAAACTATTAGAGCTACGGGAATGAAATTTGGTATGTGGTCTTTAAACATAATTTGTAGGTTTCTATCAAATTTTGGACAAAATCTGTCAACGGGAAGTCTGTCTGTCTGTATGTTCGAGGTCATGCGAACGCTATAACTCAAAAACTTGAAAAGCCAGATGGATAAAATTTTATACGCAGTTTTATCGTCATGAATGTAGGTACGTATAAAATTTTGGGCCAAATCCGTCAAAGGGTTGACTGTCTGTCGGTCTGTATAATCGCATACTTGTTCAACTCCCTGCGCATGCCTACTAGTGGCAATGCCTGTGCAAGGAAGGGACGTTCCGAAACTTGGCAGTTTGCCAAAAACAAATTCTAGAGTGATTTTGTAAGGAAGCAAACATTTAGGGAGTCTCGCCAGGTCCTGTTGCGCAAAAGAATGAGCAGAGGATTTGAATTTGTTTTGATCCTTCAAACCACGCGTGGTTCCAACTTTGGTTTACTTGCGACGGAAGTTTATTTGACGCCTTTTATTATTCTAGTTTTCTCTACATGTGTTAGGAGTATACGAGAAAGTTTAGGGGAGCCCACTCCCGCTGGTTTTATATCGCAAAGAATCACCCCGCCCTGCCTTAGCGTCCGGGTTTACATGAATGATCAGCCGCCGCTACAGATAGTCAAGCACTGTGGTTCCTGCATAATAGCCCCCATTACGAGCGGCTCATGCAACAACCCCCCGTTTTACCGGGATACGACCTGTCATCGGAGTGGAGCCGCACCACCATTAGTGTACCCATCAGGGAGGAACCTGCTTATTCACACGGCAGCTTCATGCTGTCGATGCTTTTTCTGCTTTAATAATGTGTGGATTATAATTTTTATTTGCGAATTAAAACAATATTCTTTTTTCATTATTTATTGGATGGAAACGTTAAAGAAGAAACGGCGATCATGAGAAAACCTCTTCAGGGGAAAACTAGAATTTTCACTTTCATTGCTGGTTCTGCTGTGTTGCAAGTGGATAACAAAGATTGCGCTTTGTTACCACATCCTTAAACATCAGCGTCTTTAATAATAGGACATCAAATAACAAACTAATCCAGAAGGGACCTGCTGATGTAAATATGTTCTTAACAAAGCGAAATAAACAGCTGCTGAAATGATTACGCTTACTACCTGCGATCTAACTGTATGTAATCACCTTTAATACATCGACTAAAAAATGTGAGTATATTTTGAAAAATGAATCGGGTTCATAGAAAATGAAACTGAATTTAAAAGAAATATAACAAGAAAAGGAAACAACCAATTACGTTTTTAGAACAAAAATATAGTTCTCTTATCTTATTTACAGAAATCATAAATTAACTAAGAAAAATGATGAAAATGAAAACCCCTCAAACGATAAAACTTTATTGCTTTGCTTCGTATTTACAATGACAAATTAAAAACATAATTTAGAGTAAAGGCAAAAACTTGCTTTTAAGTTGGGCGAGCAAGAAATAAATACAAAAAAATAAATGCTTCTAATGTTAGCTAAGGAAATGAAGGAATTAAAATATTGAGCTGAGCAATAAAATAAAACCGTTTTAAAATAAATTATCAAAAGGAGACGAAATATGAGGTTGTCAGTATTTTAAAATGATGTAACTATCATTTTCGTGCTATTAACATTGTAATCACGCTATTTTCAGAATTGATATTGGTTTTTAATCGACGTACTTTTTCTCAAAACCACAGCGGGAGTGACCTCCCCGAAACTTTCTCGCATACGACCAGTAGTGTGGGGTGGGTAAACACCCAGTTGGTAGGTAAATATTTTTGGGGTATTTACCCAAGGCCTGGTTATTTTGAAAAAAAAATTATGAATGGTGATTTACAATGAAACATATAAAATTTATGAACTCCAAAAAACTTAATATTTTGCAAAAAAATTGCGTATGTTCGCAATTTTTACGCGCGCTGAGGTTACCACAACTTTATTTAATTTTTTTGAGTACGAAATCTTACTATAGATATCGCACAACATTTCACTACCCCTGTGATTAATCACAGGAGTCCATCTGGAGAATATCAAAAAGAAGTTTCGTTTTGGGGATTGCCATAATTTCTAAAGCGCGTGTTTGCTGCTCGCTTCAATTTCCGCCAACGTCAAACGCCAACCATACTCACTTAAGTAAAATAAGCAAAACGCTCGCCAACACACAGTCGTAATGTGCATTTTGAACACCTGTTTTTCAACCGATTGAGATGAAAATTGGGCACAGATCTATAATTAATGTCAGCATCCGCGATATCAAGTTTTATTTATCTAAGCCAAAGGGCTTATGAGATACAAGTATGCGATTATACAGACCGACAGACAGTCAATCCTTTGACGGATTTGGTCCAAAATTTTATACGGACCTACATTCATGACGATAAAACTGTGTACCAAATGTTATTAAATGCTAAATGTTAGCTATTCAAGTTTTTGAGTTATAGTGTCCACATGACTTCGGACATACAGACTTCCTGTTGACGTATTTTATCCAAAATTTGATAGAAACCTACAAATTATGTTTAAAGACCACATACCAAATTTCATCCCCGTAGCTCTAATAGTTTTCGAGTTATCGTGTTCACAGACAGACAGACACACAGACATAATTCCAAAATTGTGTGTTTCGGACTCAGGTCAGGGAGGTCTAAAACGTGGAGATTCGTCAAAATCTCGAGTTCGAATTTTTTGACGATTACAATACTTTCTCTTTGTATACTTCGTATACGATAAAGTAATAAATAGATCTTTTTAAAAGATGGGCGGTTTAACTTCAAAACATAAAAAACAATTCAATAGATCAAAGATAATTCTTAGAAACCCAGATAACCAAAAATGATTTAGATGAAGATTTCGATGATTTTTTTTTTAAATTCATGTTTCTAATTCATGGAAAGTTTATTATGGATATTTAATTTATTAATTAGTATTTATTTCGTTCCAATAATTATTTTATCGATTTATTTGTTGATATCGATTTATTAGATCCCAAAAGCATAAAAATACTTTTAGGGGCTAAGCGTTTAAGCCAGGTTAATTATAAAAATGTTCGAAGCATTAATTATAAACTTATATTAAATTATTAAATGCTAATGAAAAATTTAAATATTGTTTTCCTTCCTTATATTTTCAAATACTTAACAAAAACTGATTTACAGAAACTCGAAACTGATTTTTATTGATTTACTTATCCATGTAGTTTTCTACACCATTGATACACGAACCGTGGGTTGCGACCCCTCTGGGGGGTCGCTAAATTAAAAGAAATTTATTTGACAACAACAAAAAATTAAAGCTTTTCTTCAAAAATCATGGACGTCAACTCTCTGGGGGTCGCGGCAAAATCTTGCACAATGTGAGGGGGTCAGAAATGAAAACAGTTTGCGCACCACTGTTCTACACAGTCCTGAATTTCGAGTTCGTCTTTTTTAAAGTCATAAAGATTCCATCAAACCCGTCTTGGAATGCTTTTCATCCGATGATGAAAGTAGAAAACAAACGGCACGATCATAAATTTTGTTCTCCTTTTTTTTTTCTTTGACATTTCTGGTATTTTGAAACCCCATGTGTCAGAAAAGGACTTCTCTCAGATCTTTAAATGTCTACACATTTAAATCCGTTAATGAAAAAGAGAAGAAACTGAAAAGCATTGGCAGTTTTATCACTCCTAATTCAAACAGGCTTCGTTTCTCTTTTAAAAGACTTTCTTGCAAAAGAATGATAGATAGACTGAGTGATACGAAGCCTTTCGGCAAGGTGCTGCAGGGAGGGGAAGGAGAGTAAGAATCGCAGTAATTAGAAGGAAACACCGAGAAAAATGACTTAATAGCCTGTTATACGCGCGTGTCGCAACCGTGTGTTTGGCGATGAAACCTTGCGAATACCATGTATTTAAGTAACCGCTGGTTTTAGCAACGAAATAAAATTTCTTGTTAGTTGCAGTTTCGTCATACGTTTTTTTTTTTTGGGGGGGGGGGGGTGTGATAAAATGTTCCTAACGGATCACAAGTAGTCATACTCAAAAGCAGTTATATTTCTAAGCAGAAAATATTTCATTTTGTATCGTTTAATATACGTTTGGCAAGATGTAATTCTCTTCTTTTATTCTACCTTCGTACGGGGCTGCGGTGGCCTAGTCTTGCCTGCGGGACCGGAGGGCTCAAGGTTCGAAACCCTGCTTCGAAGATCTGCGATGTATGTGGGCCTGTTACACGTTAAATCATACGTAGTGGTCCGAAAGACCTCCCGCTGATGTGGTGCACACAACCCAGCCTGCCTAATTGGCTTAAGGACTAAAGTGGCCGGAGGGGAGGATGTTTTAAAATGTTTTTTAAGTTACATACTGCACCTGTAAACAAAGACGGAAATGAATCATATCGAGATATTTTGATTAAGTACAGTGGCACAACCAGCCGAGGATCTCGGGCCGGGAGATTTATTAATACAATCAAAGTACAATCTCAAAAATCATCCAAGGGTGCAAAAACTACATTTGTTCTCATTTTAAAAATTCCCAAAACACACAGAATGAAAGAAAATCCACACACAACAACAACAAACTAGCACTCAATAAATAAACCCTAGGATAAAGACTCTAAAATCCCAAATTGATTAAAATTTACTGAAATTACTGAAAATTATTAAAATATTAAAACGTTAAAGCCTTTTTTTCTTCTTTTTACCAACAAGCAACAAAGGAACAGTAAAGAGAATTTCCCACAGCAAACACGGGTTGGAGCGGAAGTTTAGAGAGGAGGATGCCAGCTCAGGTGCAACCCTCATCATCCGACCACGACTCAAAATTACCAGGTCTGTCCCAAAATGGCCCTCGAGTTGTTTTAAAACGGAACATTAATATATCTAAACTAAACAATCCATCTTCGTGCAGTTTTCAATTGGAGACACATCATGCAATACTGCTATCATATAAGAAATTGAGGAAAAGCTAACCTGGGATAGCTGTTGCATTCAAGAAAATTTTTCTGATCACAATAAATATTAAACACAGTAAAAAAAACAACATTGCACATAGTAGTGCTTATTATTGTGGCTGCAATTCCCACTGACACCCGTTTCACCCAACTCGGTAGCGCTTATCTTTTCATTTCTGGGTTAATCCGTAAATCTAGTTTTTACTCCCCGGTATTCAAAAAGATGATAGGATTTTATGTTAAAGTTTAATTCTATATTATAACAAGAAGCTGATTAAATACCTCCATTGAGCCTTTTGCAATAGGAAACTATTTTGAAAATGTTCGTTTGTTTTTAACAGAACAATTTTACTTTTGGTAAGATTCATCCGAGCTAGAAGAGACTAAATAAAACTTGAATTGCTTTTAAAAATCCTGTTCTACAAATTATTTGTCTGTTGATCCAGATTACAGTTAACAAAAGATGCTTCTGGAAAGCTCATTAGTTCTTGTATAGTATTCAGAAAATAGTGCAAATTGCGGTTTTCACAATGATACTGCACATTTCGAGACTTTCGACGTAATTGCGTGTGAATGCACTGCACGTATTGGTAGCTTTATAGTTTCTTATTTGCGAAAAATTAAGCTTAGTTCATCTTTGCCAACTATATTACGAGTTTTTTTATTTAATTTTCTTTCGTGCAAAATGTGCTTGAATGTTCATTAATTCCGCTTTTATTTAGCAATTCAACATTCGAAAGTATTCACTGTCTATTTTGTTTTACGGTCTAGATAATGTTCTTTAACAACACTACGAAATGAAATATTAAAAAAATAACATAGACTTTCTCCCTTTTGTACTTTTCTGTAATTTTTTTGTAATCAGGGTAAAGAGTTTTTTTAATGAACTCGCAGAAAACCCTTTTTTAAATTTTTGAAATAAGTTTAGTTATTCGATTGAATGCACCTTATTTATAGAATAATACAATAAGCAACTTAAGTAAATGTTTAAAGATGACAGAAATTTTATGATGCAGTATAAGAATGTTTGAAATGGGAACTTTCTCAATTTTTAAACAACTGAAATTATTTAGTGTCCATTGGCTTAGAAAGCGTTGTTTAATATTCATCAAATTGATCCTTTTGGTCTCTAATGATTTTTTTTGGACATGCGTTCTCAATGTTTGATCTCAAAACTCTTTTAGGGGAAGCGGTAATATTAATACTTTTCTATTGAATGAAATTTATACTTGAATATTTCTTGAGTTAGAAATAAATGTATAATTTTTATTTTTGTGAAGAGAGAAATTGAAAATTTTCTTTAGAAATCTTTATACTAGTTTTGCTGCAAGTTTTCTGACAAAGAAAATAAGCTTTTAAAACATTGAATTTAAATTATAATTTAAGGTGGTGGCATCGTCTTAGGGGTCTATTCTGATACCCCCGGTTGGGTTGGGAGACGTCACTTTTTCCGGCCGTTAACAACGGAAAAAGTGACGTCTCTCACCCCAACCGGGGGTACCAGAATAGACCCCTTAGTTGCGGTATCGAAGGATCCAGGATTCTAGACCCGATTCCACTGAAGTCTCACCATGTATCTGGGGCTGATACAAGCTATATCTGGCGACCATGCTGATGTGGAAATTTAAGAGTATGGCATCGGCTAGGGCGCCATTGTTGCCTTTAGACCATGGTTCAAAACTATGAGGCATCTCCTCAAATATCTCTTACCTTGCTTCAAAATATGCAAAAGAATATGATTCATCAAATTATTGTTAAAACCTGTAGATAAGCTTTAACATAGTAAAGCTTGAATCATGATACCTCGAGCACTACACTATTCACACGAATATACCTTGTTATATCCTTTCTGATTTGTTTTCCATTATTGCTTCATTTTGGGAAGTAAGTCTCTTAGAACCTCTTCGTTTCTAACCTATATAAATCTTTGGAAATATGTTGTAATCACCCATTCAACTGTGTTGAATCGTAATGATTGCGGGCGCAGGGGTATGTTGCTGTGTTCTTTAAGTATCAGAGGACCTTCCAAGTGGAAAAGGCTATTGTGGGAGGATGCAATCTTTATATGTGCCAAATTCTTACAGTGATTCTAAACTTTAGTCAATTCGATCTCAGTATTATTGAAATAATTAATATATGTTGATCTGTGCCAAAATTAAATTCCTTTTAAATGCGAATGGCATAAAAAAAGCACTTTTACTTACTTTATATTATACTTTTAAGTGCTTTTCAATTAAATGGTCTAACATTAAATTTATGTGTAATTTCAGAAGAAATACTGTTGCATCAATCAATAAACAGGGAGAGAAGGCATTGTATTTCATCACAATGCATCATCAGTTATTCAAAATTATTTCTAAAAAAGTGAATATGCATTACTAATAAAGCACACTAACACTCATGTATGAATTTTCTTTTTACGGTCATGAGAAGTCTTTATTACCTTATGTGCTCAGATACAAAGTTTGCAACTTACAAGGTAAAAGGTATTTCAGAAGAGAACTTTTTTTTAATAACCGAATCATACTCGGAAATTTATAAGTTACTGACGCCCGAGTGTCACCCGTTGTTGAGAGCCAAGGACTTAAAAATATGCTTATCCAGTCATTTGTTACGGCGTTCAAGCTTTCTTACGGATAGGGTACTATTGTTCGACTTCTTCACATACATTGTGTACAGTATTTATTTATGACAAATATTTGAATAAATAAAAACAATTGTTCACTGAACTTTTATAAATTTTTGTTGACAATTGCAACTTGAAATTTCGGGTAACATAGTTTTTGTGAGATTTAACCACAAAAGTCCGGTTCGAATCGAGCCTTCCTTTCTAAAGAAGATTACTTCCCAAATTTGAGAGCCAATATTATTGAAATATTGGGTAAGTTCTTTAAAAATATCGATCGGTGAATTTCGGAAGACAATTATGGCAACTGCAACTTGCAGAGGGACCTTAGGAAGAATTAGAAACTTTCTAACATTTTGCAAAGGTGGTATTAAAAATAAAAGGGTGAATTCTTAAGTTATCCTGTTGCGGTTATAAAACGTTCTCGTCTTTTTCCTTAACTGTTATGCAATTGCAGATGTTCCGTGTTTCCGACGACGGTATTTTTAATATAATTATAGTCGCTTTTTTAAAAAGTAGAACAATGAACGGGCAAGTGCGAAATCTTTCCATAACTCACAACGGGAATGACTGATTTTAGCTTTTGTTCAAGAAAGGCGGACTTTTCTTATCGTTCTTTCGCCTATTTTATTTGCTGACGTAATCCAAGTGGAAAGACGATTGCAGTTGGAAAGGGGCACTATTGCCTTTTAGAAATACAAAGCGGAACATAATCCTAAAAGGTACGTTGAGTACAAATATATCATTATTATTCTTTATTTTTATTAGTGATCGAATATCTATAATTTTCGGTATTTGAGAATCGTAAACTAAATCCGCTGAAATAGATTTGTACAAATGTTATCGTTATTTAAAAAAAAATTAATGTTATGTAAAGTTTGGCTCCCGCAGTTATTTGATTTATTTATCGATAACACAACACAAACTTTTACAGAAAATTTTATTTCAAAATCAAAAGTTGTCTTTTAGGTAAGCATTGCATACCTGCATCGATTTAAGAACAAAACAAGTACGTAATCAAAATTTAAAAACGGAAGAAACGCTCTTTATATACTCTTTTATATTTACTTTAAGTTTCAATTAAAGTAAAAATCATAACAGATATTTTAATTTTAATGAGTTTGAAATCTCTTTAAAGCATGTAGGCATATAATACTTACAAAATTTTCTATTTATTTCGTTTCTCAGTGTTTTAATTTTGTTCTCTTGTACTCATATTAGTTTTAATATTTTGTTCCGGTTGTCAGTTTAAGTTATTCTCGGGCAATGCCTTTATAGTTATTTAATATTGCTCAAGGCAGCGGTTATAATTCTTTTCTTTCATCCAAGAGATATTTATACAGTTGGATATTCCTGACATGCATAAATAAATCGGTAAATAATAAAGACGGACTAAATCTTGAATAAGTTTAACCTACCTATTTGATTGATCAAAACATAGAATAAATTAAGCTTACCGATCAGCATGGAAATGACAATGAATTAAATAGAAATGCTGAAGAAGAATAAAAATACCCAAACCTAAATAAGTTTAAAAATCCCCAAACAGATGCAATGAGTAGCTTTTGTTAAGTAGCATGGCCTTACAACTTTTGGGTGGACCATTAGCTGATTTGAGAAATAAGTGCGTAAGAGAAAATATACTGAAAAGGTTCTTTCATGCTCTTTGAGTGTTATTAAAAATGAATTTTGTTTTTAATATTTTTAGAAATGTTAGAGTTTCTTTCGGGAAATATAAGTTTTGAGAATTCGTGACAAAATAATTAAATTCCAAAAGACGTCTGCCTTTTTGACTGAAGTCACAATTATTCCATTTAGGATCGCTCCTTAAAATGGAGTGTTTTTCATTATTCTTATTAACAAAAATATAAAGCGATTAACCGTCAGCTAGTTGATCAGAATCCTAGTTGAATCAGATCAGTTCCAGACAGAAGGTGGAAAGTAAATAAAAAAAGTTTCCTTGGACACACCGGTGGCGTTAAAAGTAAAAATCAAGTGTTGAGTATTGAACTGAATCCTAATTGATTCCTTTTGCTTACTGAGTCCTTCACACAAAATGCAACAGTTTTTGAAAGCGAAGGACATGATATTAAAATGAATAGATGTTCGGTGGTACTAAACTTCCCACTCTATGAATACAGTTACAGATACCAACGGTTTTTCAAGGATAATTAATGAAATAATTTACTATAGAGAGTTCTAGAAATCCAGGGTAAAAGTCTTATTGCAATTCTGTATTCGTTGCTCACGCATTGTTGTAGAAGCCACAGAGCACCAACCCAGAATATGCTCTTGGTGCATAACATTAATCTCGTACATTCCAAATTTATTTATTTTGGTTTAGTCAAAAAATTTAGAAATACTTCATGTTTAAAATTACTCATTTCATCCATATTGATTAAGATTATTCATTCATTATTTGTTTGTATCCAGATCATGTTGTCATCTAAGAACATGTAAATGCAAGTGATGACGGCTCTTAATTATTAAAAGCGGATTACTCGGGTAGAGTTGGGTCGATACCAGATTTTGCTGCATAAGGTACAAGTTGATACTGATACGCGCTTGTACCTGATAATTTTACCTGATACTTTGGCATCTGATGCAGCCGATCCCTTCCTATCGGTACGGAATTGGGTAGGCAATCGGGTAGTGATACGAGATTTCTGCTTTGGCAATGCTAGCATGTGTTATGTGTTTTTAAAACTACATATATATTATTTCTTATAATTACCTGGAATAAAATTATTTCTAACGCATTTTGTTAAAACTTTTCTTGCAGTGTTTATTAAGTATATAAGATTGATGGGATTTTCTATGATTAAATAAATATATTTTGCTTTAAGCATTTCTTTATTCAAAACAAATAAGTAACTCAAACAACAAAATTATTATTAGTAAAATAAATTGAACATAAAAATTAAATGCTGAACATTAATGGAATTTTCAGAATATAGCGATTTAAAAAATATAATTAAACAGAAAATATTTATTTTAAAATATAAATGAAGTACTGAAAAACAGAATGAAAATGAAACTGTTGCTATCAGTCTTTTAAGTTTTAGAAAAGTCTTTACTTTTTAAAAATGCTTTAAGAAAAAATGTATAAAATCAAAATTATTAACTACAGCTAAAAGTAACGAACAATTTTGGAAGAGATGGAGATAAGTCTTTAAAACTAAACGTCTATTAATATATAGTTTAATATGAACAACTTAAAACAAAAAAAACATGAAATTTCTCTTTAATTAAGAAAAGAGGGAAGTAGGTATAATGGCAAAAGTATAACATTGAGAACATACAAGGTACAAAAACAAGAGTTAAAGAGAGAGGTAAAAATGATTTAATTATAGTTTTAAAAAACTAATTTTTTTTTACTTTGTCAGAAGATAATCTTGGGTTTTTTTTTGTCATTTAAGATCAATACCACTATCGAAAAAATGAGTTATGGAACGGATATCACAATCATGCAAAAATGTTTTTTTGACTAGTTTTTGTTTAATACAGAAAATTGTACCTCTCTTCTCACCACTATTTTAATCGTTCTTTAATAAGGAAGGACCTACCTACTTCGGGGATCATTCTCGATCGAGATGTTCCTACACGCATGTATGATGCTGAAATCGGATCGTATCTTTTCCACAAAATTAATACATTACGTATCAATCCCACACATACCAATTCCAGCTCGGGAATCCCGCCTTCCGATATACTTAACTATTTGTTTCTCTTTTCAACCCCACCCTTCATGACTTCAAAACCAAGGCCACATGTACTTCATCATTTCTCTACCGAAAACGCGAAGCTATCCCCAACCCGGAACTGTATCAATCTAATATATCAACATGATACAAGTATCATACGATACAAAATTTATCATATGAAACAAAATGTATTGTATGATACTTCGTATCAGCCGACCGAGAATGAACGCGACGGAATCGATACTTATCGTTATCATTCGAGTCCGAGAACTGATACCGAGTACCTGATACTTTTGGTCTGTATCATTTAGGTGTACCTGATACAAAGCATCAGGTTGATACTGTTATCACCTATCCCTATACTCAGGTGATACCATCATCGGGGCGGAAAGGATTAAAAAATATCAGTCTTATCCAGATGCATTGCCACAATACGATTGTTCCCTGACTGTGGCAACTTCAGTAATCCCTAGAAAGGGAAAAGTAGAACTGCCATCCCCACCCCCGCAGGATTCATCTTCAGATTCCTTTTGACCCTACCTTCGAGCGGGTGTAGATTTTGACCCGGCTGTAAGCCATGCGATTTCTACTTTTATATATGTATGTCGTAGTGGTGTATGTGTATTAATAAATCATAAAAAGACAAACTGGATCATTATTGGATGTGGACATAAAACCACACACATGAGAAATCCATTACACTGACCGTGACACGCTCACAAGGAACGTCCTCTTGGTAAGCTTTTCAAATAGTGCTGCCTCGTTATTTTTTCAACCCCAGAGCTGGTAATGATCAGCACGAGCCAAGTCTTGTCAGCTAGTCTTAGCTAAGGAAATTTCTGCAATGTTTCTGTTTCGTGCGATTTTCATAAAATAAAAATTTATTTTTATTTTTAAAAAATCGCATGATATTTCTTAAAATAACCATCAGCTTTCTGAATAGCGAGAAAGATTCTGTTTAATCTCTCATGTAATTCCAATAATACCATAAGTATCTATGGTATTATTGGAATTTGAAAGCTTATTTTTCATTCATAAAACCAATAAAGCCTTATGTCGTATAAAATATTCGGAAATACGATAATTCGATTCAGCCTATTTAAAAAAAATTACTGAAATGATTTATTTCTACAATTTTAGAATAAAAGTTTCCGTCAATTAATTTATAATCAAGAAAAAAAACTGTCATTTTAAATATTTTTGGTTGTGTTTAATTTGTAAACCGTTTGATTTTTAAAGATCTCACTAATCTTTCCAAAAATATTGACTAATTTAACTGAATCTTGACTTGGCACTAGTTAAAATACTTATGAGCCATTAAGTATTTTAACTAGCTCGCCATTTTTTGAAACTGATTTTTTTAAATTTGAATTCGGTTTTGTATGAAATAGGCAATTAACTGAAAGACATACTGAACTTTCCAGAATCCTTTCAGAATCATTTCAAAATATATTTGCACTTTCGTCGCCGTTTTTCTTTCAGAGTCGGAAATTGTAGATGGATTTATCTTGTTACGTATGCATTTATCGACAAAGGATTAGAATGAAGATCATTTCGCACTGTTTGGTTACGTCTTGATGTTTTTTTCTCTTTCGGATTGAAAAGTCACTCGATTCAGAACTTGACGCAATACAGAGAAAAGCACTGTCATTTATTTCTACGTAACTTTAGACATTCAGTAAATATACTAATTATCGCGATAGATTTTTCAAATGACCTTAGCTTCATTGTAAAAACTAACAAATAATTCTTACTTTTTATTATCCAAAGCAATTTTATTCTTCCACTGAATTGGATCAGACATCTTTTTTCAAATGAGGAAAATCTCTCTAAAGGAGTGATATTAACACAAAAACAAGTAATTTTAAAATGTAAGAAATTTTTTAAATTTTTTAGCATGTTGAGTAAAGAATATTAAAATGCTGGTCAGTTTTTCATTCGGAAACGTTACCAACTAATAGCATCTGCATAATTAAATATGTTGTCATACTTTGACATTAATACCAAAATTACAGGAACTTAACAAGCGGATTCACAGACTGAGAAATGTAGTAATTTTGCTATTCAAATTTTGCTTGTTTACTAAACTGTATGCAATAATTAGAAAGAAAATAAAATTGATTTAAAAAAAAAGAAAATATAAAAAAAATCTAAATCAATTAAAAATCTAAAATGCTTTTTTCTTCTTAATTTAATAATTGTCACGTAGTCATCGAAAGGAGGAAAATTCGAAATAACTGTGTTTATTTAATATACAACATTATTCGTATTTTTAAAGTTTTGGTCAGTATAGTTTCTTTTTCAATAATATAAATAGACAAATGAGGGTATTTCCCATTCTGAAGTCGTTAGTTTGACTTTCTCTATTTCTGCGATTTGGCATTTTGCAGTTGACCAGTTTCACGCTCAACATTCTAAAATGTATTATGGACTTGGAAATGGCTAAAACTTGATTTAAGCATTTTAATTCAAGACCTTTTATTATTAAAAATGTTACGACTACTACAGTAAAATGCTTTTAACACATTGTGTGCGGGATACGAATTAGATGCAAGCTGAAATAAAAAGGCAAACAGTAACTGTGCTTGCTCTGGACAGTGTTTAAACCATAAGAGAATAAGTGGACGCATTCTGCAGACATGTCCAATTTATCTAAACTTGTTAGTTAGTCAAATTCTCGAATCAAAATGTTGATATTGGGGCGAAGAAAACGTATTTTTACGTTTTCCGCTTCCAAAGTGTGAATGAATACTGAAAATTCTGCACTTCCTAAAAAACTGCCAACAGTAACGATGTTCACGAATGCGAACAAAAACCATTAGTAGCATCGTTATTTCTCTTCGTAAAAATAATTCATGTTGAACAACAGTGGAAAACTTGTTACGTTCTTGAGAAGCATCATTTTCTTTTTAAAAAACTTTCGATCGATAAAAATGATTTGATTCATACAAAAATGATTTCTTTTCAACTACAATATGAAACATTTCAGTAATGCGTTTAATTTCTAAATAAATTGAATGTTGCTACGGCAACACTTCAGATATTCCATTCAACCTTCACACTTTCATTTTCTAGACTCCTTTGTCCCGAAATCAAATGCATTTTATTGCAAAACAATTTAATGCGGAGCCAACGCACTCGTAAAACAATTTTCAAGGAAACTAGAAGAGTGGACGAATGCGTTCTCCAATAAAGCGTCTTGGTCAAGGCGATTAAGGGGTTTCACAATCCCACCAGATATGTGTTAGTAAGCTTTGTTCAAAAAACTGGTTTTTTAAAAAAGCAATCCAAAGCTAACAGAGTACATAGATTGATACAGTTACTCTCTTGGAATTCCACATTTTTCTTAAATTTCAGCATGCCCAAGTCTTCAGTTGTATGTGCTTAAAATATGAGAATTAATAATTTCTAGGTAATTATTTAAATTGAATTTTAAAATTATTATAAATATGCATAAATTACTGTTGAAAGAGTAATGAATGAATACTTATTTAAATATTTTGTTACTAGATTTTCGTATGCATTGTTGTATAATGTGAGTAAGTAATTTAGTGAAATAAACATTTTAGAATAAATTATAGATGACTATAAAATACTGAAACTCTCACAATTACTAAAGGTCATTAGTGGGTATGCGTTCTTTTTAGTTCTGGAATGAGCTAAAAAAAGTAAAGGAATTGTAATTTCGGTTAATTCGGTAAGAAATATTCTTTTGATGGAGATTTTAATTTTATTATAGAATAATTAGAGAAATTTTTGAGGTTATTGTTGTTCCAGTAACGTTGATACATATGGTACTTTACTCGACAAGCTGAATCAAATAATTATTCAAAATTTAAAATATTATTTCTAATAAGGTGCTAATTTTTAAAATGCCGTAATCTATTAAAATATTTGTTCAACGAAATAATTTCAGTAATGGCTGAATATCCTGCCAAGTTCTCAAAAAACCCGTCTGTTTTTGTATATGTCTGCTTGTTTGTTAATACGTGTGTGAACATGATAATTAAAACACGCAACGACTGTCCTTACACCAAAATTGTAAACATGTATTAAATTTTGGATCAACTTATAGGAACTTTTGAGAGAGCAACAAATCATTATGGAGAGGAAAAAATTATCAAATTTGTATCCGCCGTCCAGAATTATTACAAAACATCTTATCATAAGGGACCGCCAAGAGATATTCAGAAAAAATAAGAATAAATAGATAATTTACTTGTCTATAAAATTTATTTTCATATCTTAAGCATAGATAATTTTTCATTCTATCCTAGGAATATAAGTAGAAAGTTTTTCATACAAATTTAGAAGAACTTAGATAATAATTTTGCTGAAAATTAAAGGAATTTTAATAAAATTAAATTCATTGCCCATCATTAACCCTGCTTCTGTGTTTAGCTGAAAGATGATTGTTCGAATGTAATTCGGATACATTCGAACGTCGCACAAAAGGTTCAAGTTAGTTATCTGATGTGGTATCTCCCTTATCTGCTGCATACCTTAAACCCATACTATGGTCATTTGAACGGTTAATTTCTAATGTGGATTTGGCTTGTAGTGCACATTCTTAGTTTTCGGGTAGCTTATCCGATTCGAAGATCTTGCACCAGAAAAAATCAAATCTAATGTAGATTTAAATTTCACTACGTTATGCTAAAGGATGATAGCTCGAACATGATTCGTTGGCCGATGATATATGCAAAATGCGAGTTTTGATGGGAAACGAACGTGTATATCTGAATCAACACAACGGCTAAATATCCTTTATAAAGAAGATCATTAGAAAAGGTTATACTATTACGACCAAAAAACGAATCCTAATATTCCTCTTAAATAACTGAAAGCTATGATGATATATTCATTTTGTATCTTGATTAAGATGAAGAATAATTTGCTGCAATGAAATACGGAAGAAATATCAAGGCTGCTTCTAGTAAACTTTCTGCCATTTCTGTTCCTTAATTTTATATACCTTCCACCGGTCTTAAGTTTTAGGGCCGGAACTGGATTGAGAATTCAAAAACCCGAGTAGAAACTTAAGTTCGGGATTAACAGCTATGAATTGAAGATTCAGCAAGTTTTAATGGTTGGCATCCGTTCTGGCTTAAAAGCAAGATTTGGAGTTGGAAATCATGATGTATTATTTTAAGCTCGCAAATAGTCTCGGAACATTACATTTATCAAGTTGTTGTAATACGTTTTAATTTTAAAAAATAATTACTGCTTCCGTAATTTTGTTTCTTTTTGTCACTTATTTCGCTTTCATAAAGATTCCGAATATCCAACAAGTATGTGGGAATCTTTCAAAGGAGTTACGCGGAGATGTGAAAGTCGGAAACAGGTGCCAACTTGGTGTCATTGCAATCTCATACGGTTCAAAATTATGAAATCCATTCCCAGTAATTTTCGAGTTTCTTCAAAATGCAGTTTTACCCTATTCAACTAAATTTTATAAAAATGATTAAATGTATATGGATAAACCGATCGTTTTTATTTCAGATTGGGTTAACGCATTCTGGGTTAGAAACATTTCACGTTGAAGCAGTTCCAAAATAAAAGCTAAATTCAAAAATCCACGCACGTGAAGAATGCTACAAGGGGGCCAACTTTCATCAGTTGTTAAAAGCAGTGACGTGTCAGAACCCTATTGCACGTGGTATCTTCTAATATTGCGCAAGAAATTTCGAGAATAAAAGAGATTCCTGTGGAGGGGCCGCGTAGGTAATTGATTCACTTTAACGAATGATTCCGAAAGGGAGACAACCGACTGCTTTTCTCCCGGTCAAGGCGGCGGGGTCTTCGACCTGTGTTTTTCGCAACGGTACCCGGAGTCTGTCTCATTTATGGAAGCCTGGCTGAGTTTTACAGAGCTACTCACCTTCTCAGATCTTCATTGCTAACCACCCGAATTCGAAGAGCTTTTTTTTTTTTTTCCTAAACAGACGGTGGCGTCAGGGGTCATTTAACGCTGAGTTTGGACTCGAGCCCTTGACCTCATTTTATGAAAACTGCTCACACATTTCTTTCGGAAGTGGGCCACTGCCGACCACGTGACCAAGTTCCCGCCTTTCCCTCTCTTTTTAATTCCCGACTTTTACTTTCATCTGTTGACGGCTTCTTGTCTCAGACTTCGTTCAATGCTTCGATGAGCACAGATAGGTAGGACTGACTCCCGCTCTTTAAGATCTTGTTAATAGTTTCCGAGTTCGTCGCGTGTGTTGTGTCAACAAATCTCTAAAAGGAGGTTTTATCGAACGAAAGAAACTTTGAGGTATGATTTTTTTTATGGGATTTAAAAAAAAAAGTTTTTATTATCCCTTTCTAATGCAATGGTAATTTTGTAAAAATAAGTTTTGTTTTTGTATACATGCAATATGTACAAAATTTTATTCCAAGCATTATAATAATTTGATACATTTCAAAATGCTTTTGATTTCTAAATTTCCTCCATAAAAATTGAAAGGAAATCTTGAATCATCAATATTAGAAGTTGTCAGACAATACTATAAGTCTAAATGAAGGATTTAGAAATATAGTTGTGGGATCATTTTTATGAAATGTATAAATAAAAAATTCATAATAGGATTATAACTTAATTTTTATTTATAACATTTTTGGCGCGATAATTTTATATAATTCTGCTATTTTTAATTGTCTTCACGCTTTCAGACTTTTAACAAAAGTCATTAATTTCTTATATTTTTTCTTTAGCTTAGTTTTTTAAGATAACAAAGCCCATACCAATTACTAAATGATCCTTAGCAAATATGATTTTGACACCTTATTCCTTTATGAAATTTCTAAGAGCTTTTTCTAAGTATTCTTCAAATACGAAATTATGGTTGTAAGATTAAAAATTGATAACCTTGGTATTTACATTTGAAACCAGATTCCGGAATAAATATTCTTTCTTAATGGAATTTTTTTCATACCGCTTCAAATTTATGGCTTGACTTGCTTTTCTTTGCGGGGGGGTAAATAAAATGAACAAATGTGTAACTGTAAAAGGGTTTTAAGTTGCACGAAGTTTAATTGTATGGTCTAATTTTGTTCACTGACATGTATTTTGATGGTCAAATAATTTTTATCTAACACAGTTTGATAAATCTTATAACCAAATCAAATTGCTTGGGTGGATACGAACAAAAATATATCTTCAAAGCGGCTAATTTTTAAATTTATTTTATATTTGTTTGGTAATTTCAATTTTCTTTTTATCTTCCATTCTTTCTGAGATACTACTACTAATTCCAGCAATTATTGATCAAAATTTTATAGGTCTCTGATATATGAATGCCTTAATAATGAGTATTGTGCATGTATTTCACAAAGATATACAAATTAATGTATTTATACTCATGGCTAATTTGTGGTCTGCTAGAAAACTATAACTGTGTCTGTAATATTCAGGTAATAATCAAAATTTATTATCTTTTCATGCGATATTTCATTTTGTTTGCGTCTTTCCTTACGACTTTTAAAAAAATATCTTTTTCAATCCAGTTTGGCCATTTAAAGTTAATTGTCAATCTGATTGGAGAAGTTTAAATTATACAAGATCTTCAGCATCTAAGTTCGCATGAAATATAATCGATTTAGTTATAAGTGTCGAGTATGGTTGGGTCATTCTCACGAAAAGGTGCTTTTTGCGGTCCCGGGGTAATAAAAATTAGAAAGTGCAACAAATATAGTAATATTTTCGTTTATATGTATAATTTAAGTTTTAAAGAAAGCTATCTAATGCGTTTCTACTAAAATAGTTTTACTATTTAAATTTCCTTTTTCAATGAATACAAGACAAAAGTGGATGTCCCTACACATGAAATTCAAAATAATATTTGCTGACACTCAAGTAATTTTTAAAGAATTGTATTTTTTTCAGTATTAACTAGTTTAAAGTCTTTAATTAAGGTCTAACCAAACATTTTTTAAAAATTGTTTTTACTTGGTAATTAATTTTTGCACTTTGTCCTCAGTCAAATTCTTCTCCCTCCGTAGACAAAGAAAATAACTTTAAACAAATATCATAAATGGCAGCTCCTGCCAAATCATCATGGAAGAGTTTATAAGAAAGGCATACAATTTGTTCTTTAAAAAAAATTTTCGTTCTATTGCGAATTTATTGAATATATCCCAATTTATTATATCCATTTAGAGCTTGGTAAATTTCTCAGCACCCACTCCGTGTACATCATAAAAAAGTCAAGAAAGATCTAATTTATAATTAAAATACAAAATGTTGATAGTTTTAGTATCGAATTTAATAAAAATAAGTGTACCACGTAAAAACCAAAGAACTTAAAAATTCAAAACTTAGTTTTTGTCTCCTCCATGGACACAGCATCTCCAGAGAGGATGGCATTGTCAATGAAAGAGACAAAAATCATGATACAATTAGATAAATTAAAATAATATCCATTAAAAATTCTTTTGTAGATATTTTTTATGAAATTCAGTGATTTTTTAAAAATTTAAATTATATTCTCAAAAAGAAATAAGGTAAACAATCATATAGAATATTTATAATATAAAAGCTTCAATAATGTATAAAAAACATTTTAATAGCTAAATTTATTTGTAGAAAAAATGGGAATCTCAAAAAATAAAAAGACAAAGCAGTCAGATGCTGAAATTCAGAAGAGGAGAGAGTAGAAAAATCTTACTAGATTGTTAGAGATTTACTAGATTGTTAATTATTAAATGTATGCTATTCCTTAATCTAGTATATAATTTGTTACTTTTCTGCAATATATTGACTTTCATTTGTTTGAAAATGTTTGTAAATATTATTTAACTAATGTACAGTCAGTGTCATTATTTAAAAAGTGCTATTTATTTTAAAATGTTAAGTTTTCTTGCACTGGTTTTTAATAATTAATTTTATTGTTTAATTAGAAGAAATAAATCTGTACCAAATTTGTCCAATAATTAGTCAATTATGCTTTCTTTTAAAATGTAAAAGTTCCGTTGACTATCGTGTCTCCTTTTTAGACAGGTTAAAAATTTTTAAACTAAAAAAAAGTGAAAAATAAAATAGAAAACTTGACCACAAATATAAGGTTATTTATTAAGCTTAAATGGAAACAACAGATTTTTTACATACTTTTGTAAAATGCAATTTTTTTTATCTATTTGTACCTTTTTCATGAGATTGACCCCCTTATAAGTGCTGATGAATCCCAAATACTGAAAAGAGAATCATTATGAACATACAAATTCACTTTTTATCATTTAAATAAGATATGGCAACTAATTGTTTACAGTAAGCTTATTCTAACTGAAATTGTTGAGAAACATATTAAATATAATTACTTATTAATAATTATTAAATTATAAAAAAAATTATATAATTAAATATTATACATCATGACTGTTGTTTTGTATAGCTAGCTATACAAAACAACAATGATATTACGATTTGAATAAATCATTCTGCCATAATTAAATATATGTTCCGCGAAAGGGATTTTTATCTTCATTTTCTCTATTAATATAAGAGATTGTTATCTTGAAGATTACTTCGCTTAATCAGCGATCACCAATTGCATTATTATGGAACAAATGTTTGATATCCGATATAGGCTCATTATTTATCCGCGCTGAAGGAACCCATATTTTGTAAAGATATTGTTTCTATTTATCTGTTTTTGTTTGAAACTACATTCTATTGATCACGTAAAGCTAAAATTCTATGTTATATTAATCTTGAAAACGTTTCTAGCTTTTTGCTTATCCTGACTTGCTTACGTAGCTCACATTTTTTACTTTTTCGTATACAAAGAGAAGTTATTGTAATCGTCAAAAAATTCCAACTCGAGGTATTGATGAATCTCCACGTTTTAGACCTCCCTGAGTCCCAAAAACACAATATTGGAATTATGTCTGTCTGTGAACACGGTAACTCGGAAACTATTAGAGCTACGGGGATGAAAATTCGCATGTGGTCTTTAAACATAATTTGTAGGTTTCTATCAAATTTTGGACAAAATCCGTCAACGGAAAGTCTGTATGTCGGTGGTCACGTGAACACTAGAACTCAAAAACTTGAATAACTAGATGGATAAAATTTGGTACACAGTTTTATCATCATGAATGTAGGTCCGTATCAAAGTTTGGACCAAATCCGTCGAAGG
This sequence comes from Araneus ventricosus, assembly GCA_013235015.1. Taxonomy (NCBI): domain Eukaryota; kingdom Metazoa; phylum Arthropoda; class Arachnida; order Araneae; family Araneidae; genus Araneus; species Araneus ventricosus. Next base: position 1,943,047 of record BGPR01000051.1, on the reverse strand, counting down.
GTTGTTGATGGTCTGTCGGTCTGTATAATCGAATACTTGTAAAAATTATCTCGTAAGCCTTTTGACTTAGATAAATAAAACTTGATATGACGGATGCTAACATTAATTCTAGACCTGTGCCCAATTTTCATCTCAATCGGTTAAAAAACAGGTGTTCAAATTGCATATTCAATTTTTTTTTTTTACTTTTGAAACGAATCCGTCATCTCCACGCGCATGCGTACTGGAAGCAATCAATCTCTGTTCACGCGGAAGCTATGGAGCTAATTACGTCACTTTGTCCTTGAGCCGGCAAGAGTGGAATCGGTACGCATCTCTTTGAATTTGATTCTTTACCTAAATATTTTACAATCACTATAATCTACAATGAAAAACCTTCTGATAGTCATTGGATTCTGGGTTACAGTGGGTTCGAATTTTTTTATGCACGCGGGGGGAGGGGAAACAGCACCTTTTTGGGAAAGTTTAGGGGAGGTCACTCCCACTGGTTTTATCAGATAAGATCAATCTTATGGTGGTAATAAAAACTACAATTGAAAAATAATATCTCAATGTTATATGAAATTTTATTTTTCCCAATAACTTTCTATAGTCTCTACTAATAATAAAACCAAATGTGTCTGTCTGCAAGCGCTCTGCAGGGTCGGCCGTTTGACCTAGAGTTGCCATATTTGACACAAATATACTTTGGAAGGTGGGAATGTGAACCTTAAAACAAATTTTTTGAAATCGTACTTAAAATTATAATCGCTTAAAATGGAAGCAAAATTTTGGCGTTTTTTGCGATAATATTCGAAAATATCACAACACAAGCTATTTTTACACCACCTTAAAACTAAAAATATATATCTCTTTAATGATACCAATTTAGTTGTCCAATTTTCTCCAATTTTTAATAATTTTTTAAAAATGTTTTTATAATTTGAACCTGTACTGTTGATTGATGTAATGAAATTTAAACCATTTTCATTGCTTATACAAATATTTAATTCCGTGTTTCTCATCCATTGTTGAGGGAAGATTCTCCTTACTTTTCATATGCTTTGGTACTTAATGAATTTGCTTTCTTTTGTTATTTCGTGAATTTTTTTTTTTTTGGAGTTTGTAAACAAAGCCCTTTAGGATAGTATGCTAGGAAATATATCCCGGTAAGCTGAAAGATTTTGGTTATTTCTTTAATTCTTTGTATCTTTATTTTTTAACCCAGCTAGTATGGCGTTGGACGTAAAATGTGCCGCGACATTTTAATGTTGAAATCAAATGCATATTTTGCTTGGCGCCGACACTTTGTACTCTGTTGCCGACAGGTGCAAGGCTACTATCACACGGTTAAATGTTTATCACAATTTGAAAGTTTAAAATTACTTTCTTAAGGGAACCATAAATATCAAATTATGCATATGAGATTCAATTGAAATCAAACACTATAAATATTTAGGGCGAACCAGTTGATCGCCAATTATTTAATATTTAATGACTTGTTTGCATTGTTAATGTGTTTTAATTTTAAATAAACATTGTTAGAAGTGATTATTCCGAGAGGCATTCTTGAATGTGTTGACACGCATAAAAATACCACAAGCTGTTATTTTCTATGTTTCTTTTCCATTGTTTATCAAGTTCCTTTCTGTTTTCTTTTCTTTAAAATGCCCCTCAGGGGCACATCTTCTCGAGGTGTGACGGGCTTCACGACCCCGAGGTACCCTAGTGTCTGCTCTCCTTTCTAGTTTTTCCTTCCTTCCCTCGAGAGTAGGCGAGGGAGCTCTCCATGAGAAGCTGTCGCCGCTCTGTTTGCTTCCTGCTTCTCATGGACGGCAAAATACTCCCACGTGTTGGCCGTGCGTGGCGACCCATTAGACGGGTGGTGCACTGTGGTCCCCAGTGTATCAATCGGCTGGTACCTAGCCACCTTTGTGGTTAGACTGCTAGGGATCAAGCGAAGGGGTCACTCCTTGGGCTTGGCGTTAAGGGTGGTCACTGTCCCCGGGGGTGACTTCCAGCGTATAGGTATCGGCTAGCATCATAGTAAGCGCCGAGGCTGAGAATGCCCAGAGCCGGTGGCTGCAATCCCTTGTTGGGCTCCGTGGTGGGCGATGCCGCCGAGCCCGAATCTTTATCAATATCTTATGGGTTCTTTGTCTTTCGTCGTCGAAGCCAATTCATCAACTCGTTACATGTTGATCAACACTCCAAACACTTTTCACACGGTATCCCCTTTTCTGGTACAAAAACTTCTTAAATCATGTATTGGTGAATTACAAAATGTCAAGAAATTGCGATCTGGTGATCTTCTAGTACAAGTTGACTCCAAACAAGCTTCAGTAATTAGCAAATTAACGCATCTGGGTACTTTTCCAGTCGGAACGTCATTTCATAAAACATTGAATGTCTCTCGTGGTGTACTTTCCAACCCTGATTTTATACATGTTACAAAAGCAGAATTCGTGGAAGAACTACGTGATCAAAATGTTTGTGCCGCTCGTCGTATAAACATTCGACGTGACGGTCGACTTATCCCTGCACAACATGTTGTTTTAACTTTTCAGACACCGTTACTGCCAAAATCCATAAAAGCAGGGTACATAAATTGCAAACTTCGTCCCTATATTCCCAATCCTCTTCGGTGTTTCAAATGCCAGAGGTATGGGCACTCCCAACAGTCGTGTCGGGGTACTGACCCTGTTTGTGGTAAATGCGCTGAATCTGGGCACGAAATAAATGTTTGTACTTCTGACACTTTCAAATGTAGAAATTGTTCTGGTCCCCATGCTGCATCTTCCAAATCTTGTCCTACATGGATATTTGAAAAAGAAGTTATTGCAGTTAAAATTAAAGGGAATATTACTTTTCCTGAAGCAAGACAAATTGTAAAGGATAGAACTCCGAAAGTTGGTGTTTCCTACTCTTCTACATTTCAAATGCAACCAAAAATTAGCAACAGCACATCAGAGATAGTTTGCAACTACCAGTATCTATTCCCCTTTCAACATTGCCATCTAAGTTCTTTGCTGCTCCGACAGCTACCAGCAGTATGAAGAATAATTCGCCAAAAAAATCAAAGCAACCAACTCCTAGTAATTCTAAAACTGACATTGTAAAAAATAAAAAAAATTAACCTCTTGAGAATAGCTCCAAAAAAACTCTTGATGCCAAACATTTTTTGAAATCAAATACTTCTTCTGAATCTGATATGGAACTGGATTCAACCTCTGCTTCTAAGAATGTTCCGAAAAGTAGAGAAAAGCCTAAAAAACCTCCAGATAAAAATTGTTCTTGATGGCCTGCGTGATTTCGTGGAACTGCCGTGGTTTCCGCAGCAAGGTTTGTCACATTAAAGACTTGATTTATGAAGTGCATCCAGTGTGCATTGCACTTCAAGAGACCTACTTGAAACCTGCTGATATTGCAAAAATCAAACGCTATAGCCTTGTCAGAAAAGATAATGAAAATGAATCTGGTCGAGCTTCTGGAGGGGTTGCTCTCCTAGTTTCCCATGATACTCCTTCATCTGTCTCACTTTACATACAAATTTGCAAGCTGTAGCGGTTAGAGTTATGCTTTCCAATTTAGTAACTGTTTGCACCCTGTACTTGCCACCGAGTACTAGTGTCAATGACAGAGATTGAGAGAATTGCCTACTCCTTTTATCATTATTGGGGATTTTAATGGTCATAGCCCAGTGTGGGGCAGTAGGAATACAAATACTCGTGGACGACAAATTGAGGAGTTTGTTAATACTCACTCCCTTTGCCTACTTAACAATGGAGAAGACACCTACTTCCATTAACGAAGTAGAACTTTCCACTCTTTGGACCTTGCACTATGCACGCCGTCTCTTGCTCCTTATTTTAACTTTAGAGTTGGAGTTGACTTGCGTGACAGTGACCATTTCCCAATTTTTTTGGACCGTGTGAATGTCGATTCTAACGATGCTCAACGTCCAACACGCTACTTGTTTCATAGAGCTGATTGGACAAATTTCACTTTAAGAACATTGATTACTCGCAACATGATGGAGGGTGAAAATCTTAATGAAGTAGTCAACTTGGTTACTAAAACCATCATTTCAGCTGCAGATGCCAGTATTCCCAAATCGGGACTGAGCTTCCCTAAGAATAGGAAACCATGGTGGAATAAGTATTGCACTGATACCAATCGTGACCAAAGAGGAGCCTGGAATGTTTTCCGGCGACATCCAAAGCATTCATCAAATAGCATTTCAAAGAGCTAAAAGCATCGCATGGTGGGCTAGGCGGAAAAGTGAACGTGAACACTGGATTAAATTTGTGTCCGGTATTAATTCCTCTGTTACAGCAAAATATATGTGGGAAAATGTTAGAAGGGCGTGCGGTATTTATCCCGAAAAACGCATCTCCTGTCTGCGAAAGAACGGTCAGGAGGTTCGTAATATTTCAGAAATGGTGGATGTTCTTGCTGAAGCTTTTGCCTCTATTTGCTCAGCGAGTAACTATACCGAACCTTTCCTCACGCATAAAAATCGTATGGAACGCATTAAGTTGCCTGACTATCTTTGAACTGCATACAGCATTATCTGTTATTAAACACACTTCACCTGGTCCTGATGAGCCTACTCTATGCTTCAACATCTTTCAGAACACTAGCTTCTAAATATTCTTTACATGTTTAACCGCATTTGGAAAGAACATGTTTTTCCAGATTGTTGGAAACATGATTTTATAATTCCGATATCGAAGCCGGGTAAAGACCCGCAGGATCCGCTAAATTATCGACCAATAGCCCTAACTAGTTGCATGTGTAAACTTTTTGAACGAATAGTAAATGTACGATTGGTATACATCCTAGAAAAGAATGAATGCATATCTCCCTTCCAAAGTGGGTTTCGGAAGTCACGATCCACAATTGATAATTTAATATCATTGGAAACGGATATTCGCGTTGCTTTTTTAAAACGAAATCATCTAGTGTCTATTTTCTTCGATATTTACAAAGCATATGATCGTACTTGGAGGTATGGCATCATGAAAAATCTATATGATCTTGGTTTTAGAGGAAATTTACCTATATTTGCTCAAAACTTTTTAAAGCAAAGATTTTTTAGAGTCCGACTAGGGAATACTTTTTCCAACATTTTTTGCCAGAAAGGTGTTCCTCAGGGCTGTGTTTTAAGCGTAACCCTTTTTGTTTTAGCTATCAATCCTATTTTATCAGTAATCCCACAAACTGTGCAAAAGAATCTTTACGTTGATGATTTGCACATTTCATGTTATGCTCTCAACATGCAACTCACAGAAAGACAGCTTCAACAATACAGCCAGCCAGCCATCAACAATATTGTTGAGTGGTCAAATAAAAGCGGGTTTACTATTTCTGCACAAAAAACAATAGGCATACACTTTTGCAAACGGCCACTTCATCCTGATCCAGAATTGTGTTTGAGTGGTGTCCCCATTCGTTTTCAAGATGACTATAAATTTTTGGGTATAGTATTTGATAAACGTTTGACTTTCCTTCCGCACATTGCCAGCTTACGGAAGAGATGTCTTCGATCATTAAATATTTTAAGAACTCTATCCAATACTTCCTGGGGAGCAGACCGTTCATGTTTGCTTCGTGTTTATCGAAGTATCATCCGGTCTATGATAGACTATGGAAGTGTCGTATATGGCTCTGCTCGACCTTCTTACTTGAAACGCCTTGATTATGTTCATCATCAAGCTCTAAGGCTGTGTTTAGGAGCCTTCCGAACATCTCCTATACCTAGTTTATATGCGGAGGCTTTTGAACCATCATTATCATCTAGAAGAGATAAATTGTCTCTTTCTTATTACTTTCGGATTCTGTCAAACGACAAGCATCCTTTACGTGGGACATTATTAAATGGCAATAATAATCGCCTCTTCAATGCCCGCCCCTCATGCATCCCTCATTTTGGACTGCGTATGCGTAATATACTTCCAGACACTTTTCATGGTGTAAAGGTTCACACAAATGATTTTTGTGGCCATCCTCCATGGATGGAGAACAGCATTTCTTACATTAACCCTTTTGGAAATTTTACCAAGTCAGACTCCAACAACTCAGTGTTAATTTCACTTTTTAATCAACATCGACAATTTTATCAGTCTTATCAACCAGTTTTTACGGATGGTTCCAAATCCTTGAACCATGTTGGCTGCGCATTTTTTACTAATGGTCACATCATCAGTTATAAACTATACTCTTTTACTTCTGTATTCTCTTCAGAAGTTACGGCTGTTTATTTTGCACTCAAGTACATTGATGTGCACGAAATTAGAAAATCCATTTTATACACTGATTCTATGAGTCTTCTGGAATCTTTACGTAGCTCCTCAACTCGTAATCCACTCATTAAAGAAGTTAAAGACTTCTATAGGCATTTACTTTCAAAAGGGGATCGGATTCTATTTTCATGTGTTCCCTCCCATGTTGGCATTACCGGAAATGAATTGGCAGACAAATCTGCAAAATCGGCTACAGAATTCTTGACACGACCAATTGTTTATGCTGATGTGCGATCTGCCGTCAATCAGTGGTGCCATTGTCAGTGGCAAGAAAAATGAAATATGGAAACAAATAACAAGCTCCATGTCATTAAACCGGTTCTCTCGCACTGGGTTACGAAACTTAACAGACGCTGTGACGTCGTGTTAACTAGACTTCGTATTGGGCATACACGACTGACACATAAATATTTGCTCTTTGCGGAGTCTCCTCCAACATGTAGCCATTGTGGTGACATACTAACTGTCAAACACATCTTAACAGCCTGTGTGGCTGTTAATAGACGTCGGTTGAGGTACTTTTGCTCAAGCAGTTTCGACTTGCCATTTTAATTGGGACAAATTCCACATTTTAACCTCTTCATGTACTTGAAGGACATTGGTGTTTTCCATGATATTTAGTTTTCTTATCTTTGATCTGATCTCTTTTAAATGTCTTGTTTTAGTATCTTTGTACTGTTGGTTCATTCATCTCACTTTTTTACTTGGATTTTAACTAACGATTCTTTTACGCACTTATTTTCTGTACAGATTCTTGGTTTTCGGCGCAGCTTATCCCATTCGAGGATCTTGTGCCAGGGAAAGTCACATCAAATCAAATCAAATTTTCTTTAAAATGCTTTGAAACTTCCTTTCTTAAAATTTGAGACCATTATGCGAATATACTTTACAAAAAGAAGCCATTTTATAAAGACACATATCTAACCAGTAAATATATATAATGAGTAAATTTTAATTTATTCATTTTTAAATGAGGAATTTAGAAAAATTAAATTGATCTGAGATTTTAACTTCATTTCCAAAAATCCAATTCTGAATGCATTTTCTATGGATTCGGTTTTCGCCAGCATTAGTGCATTCCTCTACTCTTTGTTATTTAAATCTGTGATCAAGATTATGTTCCTGAAATTTTAATATCTTTGATTTAATTTCTTTTTTTATGATTTTTTCTGAAAATGCTTATTGAAAAAGATTTTAATCTAGTATGTAAAGAGATCTTTTGCTAATATAGAAAATGTAAATGATCTAATCATGCTTAAAAGCATGATTCTGTAATTTATATTTTAAGCTATATAAGCTATTATATATTTCATAAATGCAAACTTAATTCGGATATGACAGAACCGCATCATGAACAGGATTTGAACGAACATTCCAGCTCATGCAAAAATTACAAAAGCGTTCGTTCTCCTGAATCACTGTCAGAATTCGTTTCATTTATAAGCATTTATGCTCTGCCCTTCAAGTAAAATATAATATTTTTGTTATTTGAATGAATTAAAAGAAAATACTTGCCGCTTTCTTTAAGAATCATCCCTTAAATAAGATTCTTTCTGACATAAAAAGAACATACTGAATTCTAAATAAAAATCCATGCTTGATAATGAAGATTTGTAATTTAGTGTTGCCATAGAAATTACGCAATAAAAACTAATAGATATGGAGTTTAAAGATATAGAAGGAAAATGTAATAAACAAAAAATAGTAATAAATTTGTCAAAAATGTAAAAATTGAAACAAGTCAAAGCAGAAAATTTAATACTTAAAATTAATGCTCATGATTACATAAAATATAAAATTTACAAACTTGAGCAGAAAGAAAATCCATTTCTTCTACCAAACGATAATGTTTTGTTTGATGAATATTAGCTAGGATTTATGTTTTGAAAAAAAAAATCAAAATGGTTCAGCAGCTTTTATTTTAAATAAGCTAATTTTTCTTTTGAATTTTTTGCATTCCGATCTTGTCAGTAAGCTAAAAAAAGTTTGTCATTTAAAAAATAAGTATATTTTTATCTTGCGAAATATTTTCCCATTTGTATATCTGATATTTATGTTGTAACAAATTTTACATTGACTTCAAACCTTTATAAATTTTATACATTTTACATATCGTGGTAGAATCGGGTACGTTTGTTCTATATTTTAATTCAGATTAAAGAGCAGTATTCATATTGCAAGGTTAGCATTTGCATATAATACTTTAAACCCCTATTCAAGCAAATGCATTTGCAATAATTTTAGTTTTTAAATCCTTTGAATAATGTAAAAGTAACTTTTATTAACTTTTAAAGCCAGTTTTTGTGAACTTATTAATCAGTCAAACCAATATTATTATATTATTACTTAATATTAAATTTAATAGACAGAAATCTGTTGAAAAAATTGTTTAAATTGATAATGAAAGCCACAGCTTTTGAAAGGAGTTATTAAAAAAACAGTTTTAGGAAATTTCATTTCAAGGTTTGCAGGTTTTTTTCGTAAATATTTACAAATAACTAAATGATTTTATGAATTTGTAAAAATGGCTATTGCCCTTTAATTCGAAGTGGAACCTTTCATGAAAACTTTTCATTGCTGTATCTTTATCAATTATAAAGATTAAGAAAAACTATTTGTATCAATTTTTTTATTTTCGTGGTTTTTTTAAAAATTTTTTATAAGGGTTTGAATTTTAAAGCTTTGAAATGAGGTGACAAAAATTTCATGTTAAATTACTACAAATTTTTTTGAATATAGAATGAAAATTTTTGGTGGCTTTATTTTTTTCTTTTGTTACACTGCTTTTTGGAGTGTATATTAAAAAATATTTTGTATGTATAATGGCAAATAGACTTAATATCCTCTGAAATTAATATTGGTTAGCTGTATTAGTATTAAATTAATTGCTAATTATATTTATAGTTAAAAATATTCAAGAATTTAAAAACACTCTATGGGTTTAGTGAACTAAGAGCATATCGAATAAACGAATTTCTTACAAATAAACAGTGAGTATCTAATATTGAGTGTTTTAAAGATGAGGATTTTTAATTCCTCTCTGAGAACTACCTTTAATAAGGTCTCTATGTTTACCAATCGTCACTCTCATTACGAAGCAGTTCTAATCAAACAACCTTCTGCATTTCACTTTCTTGTGAACTGCAATTACTTTTCCATACTATTGATCGTCCCGTGTTTGATGATAAAGCCTTGATAATTGCTTTCGATACCATGCAGTTGGCGTGCTAACACCCATTCTCTTTTTTTTCTGTTTGCAGAAAGATGACCTCTTATTCCGACTGATCACCTGAAGTTGGTGCTGAACAAGGAAGTCGAAGTGACCAAGAGTCCTTGGAGTCAAAACTGATACAAAAATGCTCCGAGGTTGGTTCGATGCCTTTAGGGTGGATGGAGGTCCTACTTTATATTCAAATGCCAACAGAACGCCAGTTGTTGAAGATATCAAGAATATACTCATCTATGTCACATTCTCGACTCTCTTCATTGCTTTCTTACTCATCTTTCCGGGCATCAGAAAGGAGGTAAACAGTTTACAAGAAATAAATTTCGTTTCTGTCCTATTCAGCATTTTCCATTTATTTATAGGATATTAGCGATCCGGTTTTAACAAAGCTTAACCCTTTGCACTCTTGTGTCGAGTCAGACTCGACATTCTGAATGACGCATCTTGCACACATTCTTGTTGGATAGCGCTTATTGTAAAAAACGTATAGCAGCAAAAACACGCAGATTAATTTTTAGGAATTGGAACAAATTAATAATAGTTAATCAATCCTCTCATTCACACGTGTATAATAATGCGTCTTATTATCTTTCGGAGTGCAAATGGTTAATAGTAATCTCGCCCATAAATGGATCTTTTTCCCTGCCTTCTGCACAGTTGATTGACTATTTATGCGGCTATTTTGCATAAATATATTGCAAACTCATTACATAAAACACAACATCGCTTTTAATGGAATGCCTTCCAATATCGGGCGATCTTTTCTGTTTGAAACAGCGAGCTATTTTTAATCACTATTTATATCAAATGTTTCTAGGAACAATTAGAAATTTGTAACGAGGCGTAAATTTGTAACTACATTTATCCCTCAAACTGTGTGCCACGATTTTCAAGATGATCGTGGCAGAAGAGTTATTAATGCAAGAAAATCAAGAAGAAAAAAAACCTGCCAATTTATAATTTTTACATACTCATTTTCCCTTCTCTGATAGAGAGAATCAACAAAAAAAAAAAACATCACTTGTTTTCGAGCACTTTTTGAAGCAAATTACCAAGTCCAAAAGATAAAGTGGTTTTAAAAACGTAATGAATTCTACACTGTAGCAAAAATAAATAAAACTAATTCATATATCTCGTAACATGTATCTAATATTTATAGTAAAGCGGTGCATATTTATGTACTGTTAAGGCGATAATTTATTTATACTGCAATGCAGACTTCTGAGGTTTCATTTTTGTATTATTGCTCGCTATTTCTCCATTATTCAAACTTGTTCATAAACACTTTCATAACGGTTATCTAAAGGATCGTTCTGTATCTAAGGCATTACTAGAAGTCAAAGTAAAATCCATTGAAATTAAACTCTGGACTTTTCAAAGCGATAAAATTACACGAGAAAAGAATACTTGTTTCAGATTATTTTTTGTTGTATACATCTAAATATGATAAATAGAAATATGATAAAAGCGTACATCATTTCAATCAAAATGGCCATCATTTTATTTTCACCGTTGTCAAATGATGCTTACATTTACAAGTTTTCATCTAAATTTGGAGGTATTAATTTTGTCGCGCTGAAAGAGAACATTCATATACTTTTGAATCTTCATATGCTTTTTTTCGCTGTGCAAATTTCAGGTTTTTAAAAATCTACTTGGTTGTTTTTGAACGTCATCCCTCAAGCCAAAAATAATAATGAGAACTTTTTTGAGAAATGAAACAAAAGGACATTTCCGAAAATCAACATCTTTCGCCGGAAATGCTCAATGTTTTCTGTTTCAAACGATTAAGCCGAGCAAATAAAAGTCTGGGAACGAAGCAGTCATGCAAAGCCGATGTAAGCGTTACAGTTTTTCTCTCCTCCGGAAAAAAGTTGCAATTGTTAAGGTTCGTTAGTGAAGCGCTGGATGTCCTGCGAGAGACATTGAGTGGCCTTCACTCGTAGATGGAGTCATTACCAAACGCTTTCATTTAATTTCGTCTACTTTACGAAAATCGTCCTTCGGAGAGTTTAGGAGATTGCTTCGTACCCAGGATTGTGTTTCCTTTTTTAAGAAAAGGGTGAACTGGGTCATTCACGCTAAGTGGGAAACGGTTGCCGAGTTCTTAATTCGAAAATCAAATGTCGAACTGAATGGTGTAATATTCATCAACTAATATTTCATCAACTTTTCGCAATGCAGTATGAATGAAATAGAATTAATGGAAACTTTAATTATATTAAAGAGCGTTATTTTTAATAAGAGAAATCTGTGCAAGAATCTCGGAGAAAATGTACAAATTGCTTTTTGCTTGTTTGAACCTTTTTTGAAATCTAGTAACTGTTGTATTTTCATTATAAAGGAAGTTGGACTATTTGGTTGGATTGATTTGAGAAATCTTTCACCTACAGAAATCTTAAAATTCCAGTCTTTATAAAATGCTGTGTTGATACCAGGCTATTCCATTGACAGCATTTTTACAAAGTCGGAGGCACAATTTATGCTTACACAAGAGAGAATTTTAAATTATCAGTATTTTGGGATAAAGTATTTGGGAAAAGGAAACACTGTTGAGAATTGGCATCCATTGATACATTTTTACGTCAACAGTTTTATGAAATTTTTTCACGTGTTCGGGTTTCATTAACATTGAAAATTCGCCTTTTTATACGGAGCTAGTAGACTTTCAAACATAATATACCTCGCATTAAATTCTCTATGGCTGAAGAATCTTTCTTTTGAATACGGCATGGATGTTTGGAGAACGTCATCTTCGTCAACAGATCCGGGTTCAAAATATAACTCCTAAAGAAACAAAAACGAAACTTTAACACCAAATCTCTTCCTTTCATTAGTAAGAAGTTGAAGGGAATGGCAACCATTTAGGATGTCGTCCACTTCTCTTTAACCCCTTCGCTTACAACAACGCGTCTGACACGTGCATCGAATTACAGAATTTTTGCTATTTAAATCCGTAATTAAGTCAATTTTAAATGCAAAAATCCCTTGGACACGCTTAAATGTCTCGAGTACCCTTTACCATCTTAAATAGATGGAAATGGTAAAAAAATATCCCAAATTGTCATCTAATTAGGAGGTCGTAGGTCGAGGGGTAAACTGCTGTTCGGAATTCCAAGAACTGAAAATTAACGAAACAAATTAAGCTTCTTCGGCTTGAAATGTACGTGGTCAGTATCGCAATACAATACATTTTGTTAATCTTGAAAGGAGGTCTGTAAAGTTTATCATTTATAGAGTATGAAATTATAAAACATTTACCCATGCAATATTTTATTACTTTTAGAGTAAAAGTAATAAAATTGAATATGTCAATCATCTGGATACGAAACTTTTCGGATTTTATTTTAATTGGAAGACTTCGTGCATATTTCTTCGAGAAATAATGTCACGATTTCAGTATATACCGCTGGAGAACAGAGTACAGCCAATGTCTTGCTATCCGTCGGGCGACAGGCAAACTTCAAATGCTTCTCCTGCAAGGTCTTTCGCATTCTTCGAGTAACGAAATGTTGACTCTTAAAATTTTCTTGGTTTCGTTTTCGAGTATTAAATATTATTTGCGATAGAGGGAGATCATCTTATAATGGAAATATTAGGTAGTTTTGCCTCGGTTTTTCTTTCAGTTCCGAGATGCATCTCGCATAAACAAAATAAAGTAGAATAAATTTTGATATTTGACTTTTTGTTAATAACGCGATTAAGAAGAACCATTAATCTTTCATAATCAGCATAAGGAGAAAACTTTTCATTCAAACCTTTTCTAAGAGAGAATCTTCACTCAAATATAATATCCTAAACAGTTATTGTGAAAAATATCTCAACAGGAATAATTTATTTACAATATCCTTTTTTTTTGGGGGGGAGGGTTGGACTGGAACTTTCCTATTTATTTTATTAATACGCTAGAGAGAAACTGTCTTTTATTATTTGGTGAGGCCCGTATAAAATTCATACACGATATATTAAAACACTAAAATAAGTTGTAATATTTTACCATAAATACTTCAACATATATTATTTAAATATAGTGTCTGAAATTTATGAAGTATGGCATCTCAATAAATGGTCAGTTTCATGCGAAACGACAATTCATTTGAAAAATTGAGAAACGACAGTTCATTTACTCGCATTTCTTCATCTGCTGTTGTATAAATTTTGAAATTTGTGTAATTTTATCAATACTCTTGTTTTGTATCTACACAATTCTTGACCGACGTGGTATCCGTTCATCAGTAAATGTCATACAATGTAACAATGTGAGCGTTATTATCTTGTAATGAAAAAATTGTAAAAATAAAAAATATTGTATAAAATAAAGTTTTCCATAGTTTTAAAATCGGATATATTAAATGTATTAAATATATCCGATTATATTAAATTATTTATAAGCTACGCTTTCAAAAATTGATATATATACAATATATATCAATAGAAATAAATATAATAATAATACAATATATAGCATTAGAAATTTCCTCACATTTTTTGTCAAAAATAAATATTAATAAAAGTTCTGGAAAATATATCTAATTGGTCTCATTAGATTTTCAAAAAAAATAAATGTTTTAAATTGATATTGTTTTAAATTGTAACAGAGTATTATTATGTTATATTACGTATGATTTTTCGTTTTAAAGCTACAATAGGGCAATTATGGGACAGATATCATAATTTTGAACCGCGGTCAGTTGACAAGGAGGACAAATGAGCCGGCGGCAACCCACTCTGTTAACTTCTACAACTCGCTAATGTCAGGATGTTTTTGCTTATGGGCAGATTTAATGTGCCCACAAGCACTGTGGATCTGGGTTTCAAATCTGAATTCCTCCGAATCCGAGATCAGGCCACTGCGACCGCTCATTAAATGCTCTCAAAAATCCACTTCGTGATTCAACGGCATTCAGCTCACGAACGCAAGTTTATTATTAATGCGCCAGAAGAAAGAACAACCGTCAAGGAAGGATCCACTTTCTGCGCAGGTGATGGAATTTGAATTTGGCAAAGATGCAAAACGCGGTGTAAGCACAAATGATTAATTTGAATGGATTATTAAATAAATTATTTTTAATAACTTTCAGTATTTCGTATTTAGCTTGGATTTTTTTATTGCCACTTTGAGAGATTTTCATTGAAGTTTTTGAAAAAAATTTCTAAAGATTTTCATACAGTTTTTCTTTTCAGAGATTTTCAACACTAATCACCGTGACTACCAGTCTTGTGGTTGGCGCTACAATTCTATGTAAGTAATCGACATTTCATTTAAACTTGTTGCATTACAACTTATTATTACGATAAAGTATAAGTGGAAATTCTTTATAATGGGCGATAGTTATTTCATGGCAGTATTATACATCGGTAATGAATGGGAAATATATATTGATATCCTCACATTCAACGTAACTGACACATATAATTGTTATAAAATGCTTGAACTGGTTATTTCAATACTTAAAATGCAAATCCTGTTCTCGTCAAATTTTAAAATACAAAGATATTTTAAAGATTCTTTAACACTATTAATTCGCGATTAAATTTTTCATTTAATTTGCGTTGTTTAAACGTTTAAATAATTTCCAATTAAGGACAGCATTTTAATAATAATTAATAATATAAGCAGCATAAGAATTTAAGGACAGCAGACTTGCATTTATTCGAAAGTCATGCTAGTGGGAAAGGAAAACAGGCTATAAAAATTTCTTCCAAAGACTTTTTACATGTTATAAAGCATTATATTTACTGCAAAAATATTGAAAATCTCGGACTTTTTTATACCAGAAGCAGAGAACCAATATTGAAATAATTTTTATTTACCTCTTTTTATTACCCTCCTTTTTATTACTTTATCCTACTTCTGATTCAAATTAAGTCCTTTGTACGTCAACGGCATAACTTCACGCTGTAAAGAAAAAATGAATGGTGGAATAGTCTTTTAAACTTTCATTTTTCGTTTGAAGTACTTGAACTGTCTGTTGATTTTGCGGAGCCAACAAATAAGAGGGGTGTAGCCTATTAAATTTAAACGTGAGATGTGCTTTCATTCAACCTTTCAGGGATGATTGACGTAACGTCATGGCAATCGTAATTTCATTTACTGTTGTAGGCATAGAAACATTGTTATTCTCAGAATTTTTTTAAATAAATATATCAAAGACATTGTCTTCATTTCATGAGCTGAAAAATAAACTATGCATAAGACGTTGAGAAGACAACAAAAATAATTAAACAAAAATAAAGTTCTATTCATATGTTATATCTGTTGTTTCGTCAAAACATGAAGTTATTGAGGATATATGGGTGATAGATAGGGTTTCTTAGTGCAACCCTTATATAATATGGAGAATAATTATTTTGGAAGTTAATATTTTTATTAACCTTTTTATTTAAATAAATTATGCATTTTTTCTGAAAAATGACATGAATGATTGAATAATTAAATAACTTGCTTGAATCTTGAAAGAAATTTAAATTCACGAGTGTTACATTCTTTTTATAATTTGCTCCGAGTTATTTCATTTTGTATAGTCAAGCATTGCTCAAGCATCGCTCAGTGATTATCCAAATTTCAATTGCGATGCAATTAATAAAAATTAAATAACAAATTCATGCAGGAAAAGTTTACTACTCTGTAAATTAAAAGATATTGGGAAGATTCTTTGATGTATATTTTTTTCTTCCTCCCTTCATATATGTTTTATGAATACTAAAATTCACGTTTCAAACAAGAAGACATATAAAACCATTGTATTACTTAAATCGGCGTTCAACAAAGGCGGTTATTAAACTAAAAAGCCTTAACCTGCGATATTGAATTGAGGCTTCAACGTAATTGTTTCAACTAACAACTCGACCGCGTTTCGTTTCTTGTTAATTCTAGAAATAATCCATAAAAAATGAGCAAATCGCTGCAGTGTATTGAATTCAGCACCTCAAACAAATACCTCGCCTTCCCTTCTCGAACCAATCTTCACTTTCTAATGCACAATCCATCTCCATGTCACCTGGATGCCTTTCTGTCTGCCAAGAATGTGCGAGGAATCGTTGAAATCGGCAATTAATGGCATGCGCATGATCGAGAGCCCGCGTTCAATCAAATCGGACGCGCAGCAGGCTACCTGATGTCCTCGTTGGGATACTACTGACTTCCTGCTCAGGTTCTCATCCTTTTGGTCGGATCACCCATAGAAAGAGTCTCGCCTGGCAGTCTTTACCTACATTCGGGCGCCCTACCCAAATGGTATTGTAAATGATAAATTGCGGTTTCCTTTTTTTCCTTCATCTCATGTTTTTTTTAAATGGAATATTACATTTTGTAGACATGTATATTAGAATATTTAGCACAATTTGACTTCTTGGTGATGCGTAAGAAATTTATAAGTTTCTAGCAGGTTACGAAGAATTTTTCAAAGCAATTAGCCAAACTTCGATAAGCTTAGAGGAACAGTAAAATGTTCAAGTTAAAAAAATTTCATAGAAATCTTTTTTAAAAAAACTTACAAAGTCCACTACCAATGTGCAATGAAAATGTTACGAAGTTCCTCGCGTCAATTCATTATCGTTGATGGATTAAATTTTGATATTTTAAAATATAGATAAATAATATAATAAATTAAAAATTTTCATTAAATTTATTAACATTTTAAATTCTTCATAGAAAAATTCCACTAATGATTGTTCTGGAATTGATTGCAGATTTAGCATCTCAGTATAATTGTACTGCAACCTTAAGAAAATTGTTAGAAAAATGCAAAATTAAAAGGTTAAATCTTAATAGTTTGTGGTTGAAAATATACTATCTATTTTAGTACTAACCCATCAAATTTCCTTGTTAAATGTGTTTCAATGTAAATGATTTTAACCCCTTATTTAAATACAAGCCAAGTCCTCTTTCTACTTTATATTTGAATAAGACATTAAAATCATGTACAGTTTCAACGCACACATTTTCAAATGCATGCTTTAGAAAAAAAATCAGCATTGTAGAGAAGGAAATGTTTGAATTAAATTTTCGGCACAGTGTTTGCAAGCTAGAGAAGAAAAACTGAACAATAAAAAAAAGTAAAATTACAAAATTTCTAAGTGTCATGCTTTGGACTGTTAGATGATTTAAAAATGTGTCCGACTTTCTCTTAAAAATAATTTATTATGTTATGATTCATCAGAATTTTTATTTATAAACGAGCGATTGAATTATTCAAATTTAGGAACTTGCAGTCTAGTTAAGTGCCTTATTTGTTACTTAACTGTTTTGGAACATTAATATAATGGAAAAAAATTAGTTCCGTGCTCGCTATGATATTTTTCAATTTTTTGGTTTTTTCTGGTTTTTGTCTATTTAGCCATTTTGTCCTTTTTTACTGTTTTTGAGTTTTTATTTTGTGTTTATATGTTGGTTTTGATATATATAGTAATATCAACCGTAATATAACATGTTGTATGTGAACATCCAAAACAAAAAAAACATATCAAAAATTCAATTCAAAAACTATATATATATATAATCTTTTCTCCTTGAACCCACAATTTTCTAAAGAAGTTCATATCCTTTTCCGCATTCAGAACTTCAAATGCTACATAGCTCATCAAATCGCCATGAACTATTCCCCAACATGGTGGAGTAATAATGGTATCGACTTCCGCATGCCAATTCTTTAACTAAGAAGTTTCCATAACTTAACTAACAGGGAAATTTCGTCATCTACTTGAATACAAATTGAGCGTAAATACAATTTTGTAACAACATTGTCTAATCTCATAAAATTAACGAATGCAAGATTTTCCATGACGCTTGTGAGACCATACTGATAAGAAAAAACTCCTGTTTAAGACGCTCTGTCCTTGTTCTCGATCACAAGACATACTCAATTCAAGAATTGCGGCAGTTATTTCTAAATCGGACGTGTGCTTTCGAAATGCGCAAGCGATACTATTCATCTTACCATTCACAGCTTCGCATTACTACATTCTCTGCAACTAATTAGAATAAAACGCGCACCTTACTACCATCAGAAATCTAGTACATTCTACCCATATTCCTTGACCATCATGATGCCTTCCGCAGTTGTTCGCCAACTTTGCAAAGAATGTTAATTTCTAAAGCAGAGATGTGAACACGTATTAATAGTGAGTTTGCAATCGCGATGATCAGCGGCGCAGAACGGTCCGCCCTTGATCCTATTTTTACGACACAATTTCGATGATAGCGATACAGCGGGCATTTACTTCCAAGGCGTGTCAGATTTATGAAATGCGTTTGGGAAAGTAGCGAGAGATTTAATTTTTAAAAATTGAAAATAGTGTTGCTTTCGTAACACTCTTCTGTTGCGATATAAAATTAAAATTGAACTGGGAAGCACTTGCCAACAGCATTATTTAACCATTATTTTCCATCGGCGTAATAAAAATAACAGCTCTAATTGGAACATCAGCAGAATTTCATCGTTTTGATTTTTTTTAAACTGTGCCTTTACATTTAGCGATGAAACAAAAATATATTTAGGTTCATTAGTCTCAACTGAATCGGAAAATGTCTCTTCACTCTCATTCGCTATTTCTTTTTCTTAGTTTTTTGTTGTAACAATTATGAAATAATTATCTTATAAGAATTTTTATGGCAAGTATTTCTTGTGCCATGCATTGCGTAGATTTCTCACTCCAATATTTTCATGAAATTACAATGCATGTAGAAATGCTTGACACAAGAAATTCTGTATCAAACAGAAAATTATTCTTGTATAAATAAGTGTTTAATAATAAGTATATTATGAGGAGTAAATTGCGTAATCAACGATCATCAATTAATTGTCTACTAAGTTTCAATAGTGCAGAAAATAAGATGCAAGGCGTGCATAAACGAATATCCCAACTTCGCAGGGCTATTAAAGGAAAACAAAGTACAACCTTGTTGTTCATCGGAAATCAAATATAACAGTTTGAATTCAAAACAGTTATGAGTGTTCAATGCGAGTCCCTCCAGAAACACCAACGGCGGTGCGATAACTCATCCCACGCTCTTTTCGGCATACGACGCTTTGAAAGGCTGGAGATACGCGCGTCGTAAGTTCGTCAACGCTGGTTGGTAGCTGTGGTAGTTTGATGCAGCCCCACAAACATCGTTTATGAACTGTCCTGTTTTAGCTCCAATGAACAAAAAGGTTGTAATTAGTCTTAATAGCCCTGTAAAGTTGGGATATTCAACTGTAACTGTCCCTGTATTATAAGCTAAACTGCTTAAATTGGAATTTTAGCAGTGCAGTTTAACGTGATAACAAAAGGACTAAGTAAAGTATGGAATAAATTTCATAAAACATTTTTATAAACACACTCCTACTTGTACAATGATAAGTGGATTTCGTTTAAAATTTCGATTATTTTCTATTTGTATTTACCTTTTGATTACGATTTTTGAAATCATATATATATCTGACACGAATACAGCGTACCCAAAAAGATATTCGCACTTTCATAGACAATTAATAACTAACTTGCATCTAAGTTTTATAAATCAAATTAATACAGATGTACTTATCTGGTTGGAAGTTCAATGATTGTAATTAATACAACGATTTTTCATTTTGTACTCTTACAATTTTTTTACATTAAAACGGCCCTTTTTCATAAATGATGGCTCACTGAATCGTATTAATTCCAATTACTTGGCAAATGATAATCCTCGTTTGACAGTGGAAACATCATGTGAATTTATTAGGTGCTGATTTGTAGGGTAGTTTGTCAGCGTTTGGATTATATGAACATTTCCTGTCGGGGCTGAACATGACTGTTGATTTTTACCTGAATTTGTAACGGAAATGCAATAAGACCCACCTATTCAAGAGATGTTCGCGAAGGGAGAATAGTACTTTCAGCAGTATGGAGCAAATCAGCATTGTTATAATGTGGAGGGCTATCTTGATAGACATCTGGTGAACAAATGGCTAAAATAAAGTGGCATTATACACCTGCCATGCTCACTGTATGTCACTCTGATCCGTTGAGGATATATAAAACATAATAGCTATAACTAGACACAGTCAACAAGGTGAGAGAGAGTATCAGTTGAAAGAGAATGCGACGAAATGCCACTTGATATGATTAGCTCAATTTTCAGTCCCCTCGGTTCGTTTTATCAGTAGAGCATGGACAATATTACTCTAACAGTCTTAATACTTACGATAACTAACAAGATTCTACATTTGTATTGTTTGTCTGGATTGTGATTGTGAGTGATTGTTTGTCTGGATTGTGTTTGTGA